>LQNS02278171.1:17670826-17686289 GCA_001587735.2 Parhyale hawaiensis | reverse complement strand
AACGCTCCCGTAGGATAAATAGATAGGGTGCACTCCTCTCTATTAGAACCTCCTTGCTTCTTGCGATGCTGCCTCTCAATCCACCCTGTTACTTTCATCATCAGATGGTATACAGGATACAAATTTCCTTAACATACTTCCATCCGCTCGGAATTTCGTCGATGGTTAATGGCTATAAAAATTTGAGCTTAGTAAACTTTCCTATATAGGCTGCGTGAGGCAATGCCGCTCTCCGATTGGATATGCCACTCAGCCAGTTTAAGGGAAAAGTTTACTCCAAGGAGTTTCTAATGGAAGGAGTAAGCGCAAGCCTTCTCTGGGCGAGCAAACACATGGCTTTGTCACGTGACTTGGAGCTGGCGTTTGGAGTTCTGAAACTGGCTGACAAGGCTGAAATCCTCTCACTCTCAGTTGGCTAACGGTCGTGGTACGAGGAGGTTGTATGGTTCATGCGCTGTAGTGTGGTTGGTATCTTTATTTTTGCTTTAGACAGACTTGGCGTTGTTTAACCAAGTTAAACCAAAACTGCTCCGCATTTTGAATACATCGAACTGTAATTTTGGCTCATAGACTTTTGAATAAACAATTTGCCGTGGGTAGCGCTTTCAGAATAGGCAGGAATACCACAGTAAACTGTGGTGATACGTTGAAGTCGCAGCAGGAGCGATCTTGCACAACCACCTGGTCTAACAGCCACGCAGGCAATGTCCTCGGAGTAAATATAGGTTACTCCGAGGGTAATGTCGCAGCAGCTGCATAGCCGCTCTCCGGTTGGACACGCTACTCAGCCAGTTGTAGGGAAATGTTTACTCGCAACGCTCCCGTAGGGTAAATAGAGAGGGTGCACTCCTCTCTATAAGAACCTCCTTGTATGTAGCAGAAAACAACACTTTTCTACTATAAGTGTTCGATTCTGTTGTGGGATTCTAATGTTGTGCATTTAGAAAAAGATCGAATAGGCTTAACGTTTAAAGGCAGGAAAGACCTGCTTGGGCTTTCTTAATTGAGCTCCTTAAAAAATGTTTTACGTGAATGTTAAGGGTTAAGAGAATAGCACATCATTCATTTACAAGTAAAGATATTTAGATCATTTTAGCATTGCTGACCAATTTTCTCACCCTCATCCCGATAAATCACTTAGAATATCTCCACATCTCTCAAGGTACATCTTCACCTCTTCTCAAACGGTGTAAATTTTTTCCTCGAAAATTAGAAAAAAAAAACTTCCTTAGAGCTCCCGAAAGCTGCATTGTAGCGCCACTTACACCTGTCCTCCCGTGTCGACTTACTGCAAAAATTTTCGCTGTTATATTTGATGAAATGAATACCTTGCAAGATCTGGCGTGCTAAAGCCACCCATTCTGTCCGTTGACGGCCACATGGCGTTTCGCTAACACCTTAAATTCTGCAGCTGAAGCCCTCCCGCCGTCTCTCTGCTCCTCGGACGCCCGTTATATTTTTTCACGTCGGTCATATTGACATTTTTTGGGTACGTCTCCAAGTTGCCCAAGTGACTCAGTTGGGACCTAAAGTTGGCGGAGGCGCAATTTATTGCTTTGCCGCACAGCAAACCCTGAAGAGGCTTAGGGAAAAAAAAGTCTGCCGAGGAAAAAGGCCGACGCATCTGACACTTCGCTACGAAACAAGAATTTATCTATGGAAGAAAGAAATCAAGAGTCCCTCAGAAGGAAAGCGAACAAATTTAGGGACCGTCGCGATATTACTGAGAAGCTTTTGAGCTCTAGCGCAGTGGATGCTGTTTCTGGTAAACGGACTTTATTCCACTGCTTTGGTCATCAACTCTTTCTTGTATGCAGTATATTTTGTTGTTGAATTAGGCACCGTGCTGCACGTGAGCACGGCCAAGTTGAAATAGGTATGGTATTACATTTTCGTCGGCCTCCTGCGTCATAAATGCATATCTTTTTAAAAATAAATCACTTCAAATAGGATATCATTTTGTAGACTTTTTAAGAAGCTTCAGTGCTCAAGATAATTCTGAAAACTCTCATCTATCATTTACTAGAGAACGACAGTGGGATTGCCTTTTTCAACTTACTATCAAGATGATATAGAAAACAAAACAGATATATCCATATCGCTCGATAAAGTCTTGACGACACATTTAGAACGCAATTTTGGTGATTAATGATGAAAACGTACATCAATGTTTCTTAAAAGGTTTGTTGTTTTACTGTTGTTAACAACTTTGCGTTGGATTTGGACGATTTTTATTTGGGTTTCCAAGCAAACTTTTCTGTGTCACCATTTATTGCTTGTAAACATTTATAATACGTTAAAGAGTACAGTTACTCTTTCAGAACGGCAAATCTGAAAGTATTTGTAATAAATTTATCTCTGACTTTTCTTAGTTTTTAACATATTTCACTGTAAAACTAAGTTTGTAATACGAGCATCGTGATGTGTTTTATATGATTTTAGTGTTACACTTTTCGATTTTTAATTAAAAAGTTCATGATACAGGAATACAATTGTGTTCATTCACTTATATTTTCCATCAAAGCTAGTATCACTGTTATGAGGGTAGGCCAAATTATTTTTGATCACCATAGTGTTTTTGTCTATATATTTCTTCACTTTTCATACAGTAGAGACGCCTAGCGTTGGATTATGTGTTTACTGTAAACGTTTGCCGTCGTGGCCCCAAATGGAAAGCAGGATTATTGCTATTCTCAGGGAACTAATCATGACGTAGAGACCTAGTTTTAGTTCTCCCAATTTGCTGAGGGCCAGGCAGTCACAAAAAGAAAGCAGATACACAATGAAATTTTTTATCTTTCATCAAGCTGAGAAAGTTTCATCAACACCAGCTTCTTTATTACTACTACTCCAGTCACTAATCATAGACGTGATATGCGTGTTGTTCACTGCAAAACAGATCTTAAAGATGTCTGTCCACAGAAGTGCAATTAAGAGGATAAGAATATTTTAATGCTTCACGTTAGGCTCTTGGTAATTCAATCCAAGTCATATCATCAAGAATTAATTTGTTTGTTTTATTTTCCTTAAAAAATTCGATAGTTAAGCTGTCTTTTATTACTAAGTTCGAACAGTAACCGGTGGAAGAGAGAATTAATTTTTCCTTAAATCTACGGTAGTTAGTCCCAGTATTTCATTTTCACTACTACCACATATTGGGAGCACCAGTGGACTCCTGCATGATGGGTTCAGCAGTTGAGGCCCTAAATGTGCGAGGCACTGCAGCCTCTACTGTCTAATCCGATTGAATGCTACCGGTTTTATATTTGCCAGCAGCCTATTACGTCTCCGCATTCATTAAAAGCGGATGAAGTCATCCGTCCAGGGTATCTGGGGTTAACAACAACCCTATTAATACTTGCAGAATTCAGACATAAAATTTAATATGTAAACAATTGGGCTTCCTCTCATTCAATCGTTGAAATTTGGACTGTAAAGCCCTTCTTACTGTCAAATGATTAGCAGTTTTCGAGCGGACCAAAAAAATACTGATTGCGATATTGCTACGAAGAACGTGATTCTAGCTTATATCTACAGTATTTAGGACCAACGTTTCATGAAGACTATTTCGTTAATTTGATGTTAATGAGATGATGACCTCTGCATATGTATCAACCAGTGGCCTTTCGCCAAGAAATAACAAAAAACTCTGCTTAAAGTAAACCCTACTTCGTACGATCTTCTTCGTGCTCTGCTGTGAAGAGTAGCTCCGTTCTCTGCTCTGAAGAATAGCTCCGTGCTCTGCTGTGAAGAATATCTCCGTGCTCTGCTCTAAAGAATAGCTCCCTCCTCTGCTCTGAAGAATAGCTCCGTGCTCTGCTCTGAAGAATAGCTCCGTGCTCTGCTCTGAAGAATAGCTCCGTTCTCTGCTCTGAAGAATATCATCTTCATCTGCTCTGAATAATATCTTTCTCTTTCCTTCGCTGATATTCGACTCAATTTGCTTCTCATGAGCTCAGAGTAAAAAAGCGTTTTGCTGTGGGGAGGAAATAAATATAGTATCCACGCTGCTGCTAAGAGGTACTTCAAATATCAGCAGTGCTTTTAGACATCGGCCCTCTTGTAGCTGACAAAGTGAATTTCTTCAGCGCCAAAATGAAAGGGAACGGAGAAACAATCCTTCCAATAGGGCAGCCAACCTAGCAGCAAACTGGCTATCGTAAATAAATAGCGGGAAAGCGGATATTAGCAATTTTATATCTGTATGGCCCATTTCATATTTGTCTGAGCTGTCGCCTGTAGCTTGTTTCTTATACGTTTGAGTTATCTGTTTCTTATTCGTCGGAGTTGCCTGTTTCTTATTCTGTCGAGGGACCTGTATCTTATTCGTCTCAGTTGCTTATTTCTTATTCGTCTGAGTTACCTGTTTCTTATTTTTTCGAGGTGACTGTTTTTTATTCGTTTGAGTTACCTGTTTCTTATTCGTCTGAATTATCTGCTTTTAATTCGTCTGATTTATCTGGCTCATGTTCGTCTGAGTTATCTGTTTCTTACTCGTCAGAGTTGCCTGTTTCTGATTCCCTTGAATTGCCTATTTTTATTCGTCTAAAGTGCTTGCTGCGTATTTATCTAAGCACCCTGTTTCGTATTTGTCAGAACAACGCTTCTAACAATTAAAGTTCCTCGTTGTTATTTTCCTCCTCTCACTAAGAATTTTCATTGAGACAACACGTCTGCAATTATGAGTAAATTTTTATGGATGACGGGGAAATATAACCCGCACTGCAATGTAGTGGTGAAACTACGCACGAAAATGTTAGAGAAATGTTCCCTGATGAGACGTTTTTGCTGTCACGGATAAATTTGTTGAAGTTTGGATATTTTACTGAGAATATGAAACTTTGTCTGCCAAACTCAGGGCGATGTGAGTCTAATTATAAAGGAAAGCGAAGCAGCCTTTTGCGTCGCAAACAAAAGTATGAAAATGATTATGCAAATTGAAGCCGCTGCGAGTGTCACACTGAAAATTCTGAGCGTCGCTTTAAATATTGCCGTAAGAATTTTAAGTTTTTTATCACGAAATGTTTCAATTTCCATGAGCATAGTACAGCGGTGGATGATTCAAGAAATGCTGCTGTGCAGCATGGAAATTTTTTTCCGGGATGTTTCAATAAATCTGTTCTTTATTCAACCTTGGGCACCAGTTGGTATATTGGTGAGAGGAGAACTTTTCAAAGGATGTATCAATAAATTACCAAATACATAAGCTATGGACGGCAACTGGCATTGTAGTACAAAGACATTTTTTCAAATGATATTTTAATATAGATGTTTTACTTTGGCTTCGGGTACCAGTTGGCTCACTGCTGAGTAGAGAATTTTTCTGCAGGAATTTTCATAATTTAATGCTTACTTCAACTCTTGATGGCAATTGACACATTGCTTTCAGGATACTATTTACGAGATATTTGAATTTCTATTCGCATTGTTAAGTTGTTGACGATAGTGAAAATTCCAGAAGTGAGAGAAATCTTATTTCCAGGACAAGACAGTGGAGCTCCTCAAACAGAGACTCACAAAACAAAGAAAGACCTGAAAAGACACCTGCAATGCTGAGTAAATATAGAAACGAAACTGTGTCTACTGTATATAGAGCCCCATCTGCCGTGAACTGCTGCAATAACGGACTCTTGTTTGAGGGACCAGAAAAAATGTGCACCAAAACACAATTGTCAAAACATACAACCGGACAAGTCACAATTTTCCTAAGGTGTTATCTAATGAAACTGGTCAAGAAATCCACGGAAGACAAGCGCATGAAAGAACTTGTCATTTCGCAAGTGAGACCGCCCGAAACTGATACCATAGACTATGCCTGTTTGCGATTTAATACTTGCATTGCATTGAAACAGGCGTCCGGCAGGCAACTCCTGATCGCCGTTGATTAGTTTACTCAAGGGATATTTTTCCTTGAAATATATTTTATGTCCGCACCCTTCAATTTTAAGGAATTGCAAGGATGATGCTACGAGTAATTTTTTTTTTTTTTCACTGGAAATTCTAACATCCAGTTTTCAAATGCAATTCGAGGTGCAGTAAGAATAATTATTTTCCCTAAATATTTTACTTCCAATCCTTTCAGATCTGGGTAACACTAGAACTATTAAGACGAGTGGATAATTCCCACTGCATAGATCAGCTTCCAGTCTCATCATTCACCTCGAGCAGCTTATAAATGTAGTGTCATAAAGAAGTTTGAACGAAATCTTTTAACTGCAGTATGCATCGTTGCGTTCAATAATATCGTTGCATGGACATTTTCAAATCATATTTTTATTTCCAAGTACTTGACTAGCTTCACTTCGAATTTAATTATAGAACTTCGCCAAAAATGAATCTCTCTGATTTTTTAAGAACTCAACTGCAAGACGAAAATTAAATCAATTAACTTTTCTCAGTGTTGGAAGCAAAATATTCAGCTAATTGAATGCAAATCTATATCTGATTTTCAAACACAAAAGAATTTGCAGGTTTTAGATGTAGTGTATAACTTGAAGTTTCCTAAGTCGCATCGGCGGTAAGAGTAACAGATCTTACCAAGTTCATATGACCATTCATTTTTAAGTGAATCGTTATTTCATTTCCTTCATTTTTTAACTTATGAAAAGAGATAAGCCCTGACTTACTTTATTCTATCTGTTCTATTTTGATTCTTCCATTTTTCACAAAATTAAAGACATTATCGAAACCTTTACGATCCGCTTGAACGATTTGGCATATTTTAGGGTAACCCGCTTTCTTTCACAGTGCGGCTCAGTGATGCTTTTCCTAGTAATGTTTTAACGACAGAGAAATGTTTTTAGATCAAATTATTATTTCTCATTGACTTATTCAGTAAAACAACGGAACAAATTTTCCAACGCACCTACAGTCGCGTCTAACGTTTGGTATTCGAGGGCCGCTTGCTCAATTTATTCCAAAACTTCGGCGCTCATCGCATCAAACGATATCAATAACCCAGCTCATATTTCACGAGTTTGTCTAAACAACCTCGTCCGAAAGCCATAAAAATTAGAGCAATAACTTTATGGTAGTAACAAAATTCAGCTTTAGACGAGATGGTGCTGGGGCTGCTCCTCTGTCAGAGCATTTTAGGTCTTGAGCCATGCAAATTTTACTGCTGAACTTTGCCACGTGGATTGAAAAATAAGGTATTCAGTAAATGAAATGAACGTAAAATGATGGAAAGCTTTAAATTGCAACCCTCATAATGTTTTACGCACATGCCGGCTTTCCCTCAGAATTTATAGATGCCATAAAATGAAAGGAGCACGAGCGCAAAAAGTTGCTCGCTCATGACTAGGTATGAAGAAAATGGGCATAATTTAGCTAGAGTTTGAATGCATCAAGTTTTACTGTTCTGTGCAGAGCGTGTATGGAGAGCTATCGATTTTTTGTAGCGTAATTAACCAATTCCTGACATCTATTTTTAGTATATGGCTAAAAGTTTATTAAGTTTATTTTATGTGTGAAGTCTTTCTATTCTATTAACATTTGTATAAGTGCCAATTTTTTTTTTTTTTTTTGTTCTGCTAGTTGAAGTTTGCTTTTCTGTAAGAACTAAGGCAGCTTTCTCAGATAAAAAGTATACTCGTACTGATTCATAACCTCCAACTGTTTATATTACCAAGGTAATGTCAAATTTGACTGAAAACCCCACACGCACTGGTTAGTGCGGCAGACATAGGCCAACTAGTCCCAGAGGAGTAAGTGCAGCTGCAGCCGACGACGTGTCGCTAAGAACTGTGTCGCCAAAAAGAAGGTTCAACGACCCGCCCCCCCCCCTACCCTAAGGTAAATACCCCCACGATAGCTATGCACACCAAGAAAATTTGCTGATTTCAACTCGCCAAGCGCTCCTGAGAATGACCGCACCTGGCCTGGGGATCGTTCTCGAGTCCTTCAGCACTACTGTGCAGCACGCAACGTCCGCTGCTATTTATATTTTTCACGGAATCTCCATAAACTCGGTCTAAGTATATATTTTTCAGGTGACGTCTGAAATATTCTTTGCGAGAGCACTCTCAGAGCGCATACCTCCGCCAAGTCAGGCAACGCTAGCGAAAAATTCAAATAGGTTCTGAAACCATACTTTCCTTTGTATCAGCACCAAAGCTGGTCATTGGTGCCTTTTGACACTAGTGGCAGCTTTTGTAATTTTCTTGAAGATCAGTTGGCAATTTCTTGAGTTATGTACTTAAAAATATTTTGACAAACATTAGTCATACACCCAAACGAAAGATCCCATCATCACCAAAATTTTATCATTTATGTGTTTTGACATTTCTAACATTTTCTACAAATTTCATAAGAATCCTTTCTAAACTTCTTGCGTTATTTGGCTGACAAACATAAAATTAACCACAGAAACTAACCAACAAACTGATCGTCCTAAAAAATTTCGTTCATTTACTCCTCGTAATTTACCTTACTATACATGAAAATTCCACAAAAAATTGTCCATAACTTTTTGAGTCATAGCGTTAAGAAATAAGGGACCGACAACGAAACAGATCAACGGATGTTCACCAAAACCTAATCAGCTATTCCTCCTAACATACTTAATAATCCCTTTAAGTTTCGTAAAGATCCGTCCATAACCTTCTGAGTTATCTTGGTGACAGAGACACACACACACAGACCAGATAGACAAACTCGACGAAAACGTAACCTCCTTGGCGGAGGTAACTAGAGCACTCTGAGAGCTATACCACAGCCTAGAAAAGCATCGTTACAACAAAAAATTCTAAATGGTCCTGAAAAAATGATTTCCTTTGTATCAGCACCAAAATCTAATCATTTGTGCCTTTTAACAGTAATAACAGCTTTAGTAATTTTCTTGAAAATCCGTTCCTAACTTTTCGAGTTAGGTTGCGAACAAACATTCTGGCAAACGTCAAACACATAATCAGACCAAGCGATTATCATCAAGATTTGATCATTATGTATTTTAGCATTTCGAAGAATTCCTGTAAATTCATAAAGCTCCGTATATTACTTTTTCATTTATTCTGCTAAGAAATATAAAATCAAACACAGAGACAAATATACATACGAGTAAACAGATCATCACAGAAATTTGGTATTTTACTGTTAGTGATATAGCTACCCCAAAGAGCTCATGTAAATATTATGAACATCCATCAGTAGCATTTTAAGTTATAGCACAAAGAAAGAAGAGACAGACAAATAAACAAATGGTTGAACGGATCTTTACCAAAAAGTAATCATCTGTTACTCCAAACATGCCTAACAGCCTAACAATCCCTGTAATTTTCCTAAAGATCCTTCCATAATTTTTCGAGTTCTTTTGGAGATAAACAAACAGAATAATACATAGACAACGAGACAAAGAGATAGACAAACAGGACAAAACCAAAATCTCCTTGGCGGATGTAACTATTATTAACTAGAGCGCTCTGAAAGCGCATGCCTCCGACAAGCAAGGCGACAGTAACGAAAAATTCAAATTGGTTCTGAAACCATAATTTTCTTGAAGCAGCTCAAAATCGATACATTTGTGCCTTTTGGTAGTATTAACAGTTTCTATAATTTTCTTCAGGATCCGTCCATAAATTTTTGAGTTATGCTGCGCGCAAACATTTTGACAAACTTCAGTAAAAAACAACAGACATACTGATCATCACCAAAATTTAATCATTTTTGTCGTTCAACAATACTAACAACTCCTGTAAATTTAGATTAGATTAGATAAGATAGGCGGCAGTAGGCGAACCAACAGGCCCATTCTCAAAGAGACACCAAAACTTACGCCCGGTCCTCTATGAGCTATTACCATTATGTTAGTAGGATATGAAAGACTGGGGAAAAGAGAAGAAAAAAAAGAGGAAGGAGAAGAGTCTCGGCAAAAGAGACGATCATGAATGCACGCAGTCATGATCAATAGCCGCTGATATGCAGAGTTAAAGATGCAGAGTGTAGTTGAAGCGGAAGAGAGAAGAAGACGGATTTAGGAAGCCTCGGAGGCTTTGGCCGTTAAGAGTGTGCGACTCTTGGAGGAGGAATCCATAGTTGTGGAGGATGTCACTCCCAATGTATGTCAAGACGATTTGAAACGCGTTGACTGATATCGCTCTAACAACGTCGGAAGGAAGTCTTTTCCAAATGCTGACTATGAAATACGTAAAGAACTGCTGACTTAAGGTCGTTCTTCGAGCTTTGTGCTTGAGTTTTTGACCGTTGTTGCGCAAGATATCATTGAGGTCTTTTTCAAAGATTCCCGTTGTAAGTACGTCATTGAAGCCATTCAAATACTTGCATGTTTCTATTAGTTGCCCCCGGAGTCGTCTTTGCTCGAGAGAGATCGGACCCAGTTCCTTTAGGCGACATTCATACAGCTTGTTTCGCAGCTGAGGTATCAATTTCGTTGCTCTGCGTTGGACTCTTTCCATGTTATCGATATCTTTTCACAGATGTGGCGACCAGAATTGAACAACAAAATGCAAGTGTGGCCGCACTAATGCCTTGTACAGGGGAACAATGATGTCCTTGGACTTGTATTCAAAATTTCTTTTGATGAATCCGAGTACTCTGCTTGCCATTTTCACACTCTTGTCAACATGCTGAATGCTGACTGTGCGACTGTGCTTCCCAAGTCACGTTATTGGGTGAGAGGAGCCAATTCCGTCCCATTCATTTTCAATAGAGTTGAAGGGTTCACGAGCCCTACGTGCATTACTGAGCATTTGTTGACATTAAAGCCCATCTGCCACGTTGTGCTCCATTCCATGAGGTGGTCAAGGTCTTCTTGAAACAATTTTCATAAAAACCTATTCAAAACTTCTTGAGTTATTGTGCTAACAAGCATAAATCAAACACAGCCACAAACAAACGAACGAACAAACAGATCATCACAAAAATTTTGTTTTTAACTCTATTTTCGTAAAGATCAGTTCATAACTCTTTGAGTTATCTAGGTGACAAACAAACAGACAAAGGGAAAGACAGATAGACATAAAACATGACAAAAATATAACCTCCTTGGCAGAGATAAATATGTATATATATACATTGGTCTCTATTGATATATGCGGTGGTTTCATTTTCTTGAATAATATAATGCACTTACATAAAGAAAGAAATTTCTATTGCTACAGCTGTACAATCAATATAAATATGACTTAACTTCTATGTTCTAGCGGTGATACCGATTTCCCTAATAGCATTCTCTAGGCTGAATCGGAGAAGCGGACGCAATACGACTCATGCATCAAGTCTGATTTACAAAGACGTAAAGCTTCATTTAAGAAATGTACACACGTAATTCAGACTTATGTCATTGTGAATTATTGCTTGCTCAGAACAAAACCAGTAAATAATTAGATATTCGATGGTGAACTGGTCTGTCATTAATGTTCATTTTCCCAAATAATGGCAAATGACAAGGCTAAACCTTCCATTAGATTGCTCCAGGGTTGACTTGTTGCGAAGATATCGAGCAATTTTTTAAAAATATGCCTGGATTTATGCAAGCTTTTTACTACTAAAGCGCTTCTACGTCGTACAGATAACAAAGCATTTATCCTGGATACAAGAAATTAATGAAATTTTTTTTACTTATTTGTGAGGTTTCACGTTTCAAAGAGAGTAAAGTTTTCCTTTTAATAAGCAGGAAATACGATGCAAGCTATGATTTAATTCATTGGTTGGCTACGAAGATGGTAAGATAATTTTTTGATACAAACAATGGTAGAAATTTCAGTTTATTACCTTACGAATTAATAGAATGAAATGTCTTTGAAATAATATTTCTGGATAACGATAAAAATACAACTTTAGAACGTATCTAACAATAAAAGATATTTTATAAGCACCATCAGTATCCCAGAAGATTGCAATATTTTATTAGACATTCATTATTTTTTCTTTTTTCAATTTCCTTATAAAATGAGCAGCAAATGAAACGTTTTATTTTAAATCGGGAGTAATTTAAGACAAGCTATTTCTTCTTATGTGAATTTCAATGCTTCTTTAGAGAGTGGGCTGATTTATTACTGACGCATAAATATTTACGAAATAGAAATACTTATCCTGTGTAAAATGAAATTTGTCCAAACATTACAAATTAGNAAACGTTTTATTTTAAATCGGAAGTAATTTAAGACAAGCTATTTCTTCTTATGTGAATTTCAATGCTTCTTTAGAGAGTGGGCTGATTTATTACTGACGCATAAATATTTACGAAATAGAAATACTTATCCTGTGTAAAATGAAATTTATCCAAACATTACAAATTAGTTATAAAATCCACGACATGAGCTTGCTCGAGTTTTGTCATGTAAAGAGCAAGATAAGGCTTGGTATTTACGTTGCAGATAATCGAATTAAAACTTCGTTGTTGAAGCGAGAGCAGTGCGGCCCTTACCAATCAAAGTTATTAATGTTTCAAATAGACCTTAGAGATCCTCATATCCCTGGCGTTCTTCAAATCATATGATAAAGCTATTTTCCAGATTTATAACTGATCTTTTCTTGTGTATAGCTGACTCAAAACACATAATCTTTATGCCTATAAGGTTATGGTTTAGAAATTAAGTAATATAAGACTTGAAACGACTTAAGCTGTCGTAAGTCAAAGTATCGTATCTACAAATTTTTCAAAATGTATAAATCTTATGAATTTTTGCGCTGTATATGAGTAATCCCAAGTTCTCATTATCATTATTATCATTATCATGGGGATTTCACTAACCAAATTGAATCGGTTGAGCGATGTTCAGCTCTACACTCTGGCGCCGGGTCACATCCAGCGACCAAAGGCTCAGAGCACTTTGCGAATGATGTGCGTTGTTCCAAGCAGAGCGCTCTTCTGGAGGGTTCATGGATGGAGATGGCCGCACTTCAGCTCTCGCAGGGCAGTCTTTAGAATCTTGGACAATGACCCCAGAGCTCCTATGGCCACTGGAACGACGTCCATCTTCATCTGCCAGCATCTGAAGTTCGATGGCAAGGTCATGGTACTTTTCCTTCTTCTCCGCTTCCTTGTCCACAATTCTGGAGTCGAAGGGGATTGAAGTGTCGATCAGTTTGGCCGACTTCTTCTATTTGTCTTTGACGACGATGTCCGGTCGGTTGGCGTGCAGTACTCGATCAGTTTCCATCCGCTTGTCCCAGTAGATTTGCACGGCTTCGTTATCAACCACGGGTGCGGGTTCGTGCTCGTACCACCTCTCACTGACATTATTATTATAGATTGGAGTTGCAGTTCAATTCGAAAGAACTGAAAAAATTACTTAAGTCCAGGATTCTTTATGGGAATGGGCCTGTTGGTCCGTCTACTTCCCCTATCTAATCTAAATACTACGTTCCGCTGTTAGATTATTTTTTTAGTCTTCAATCAAATGCAATCTAAATGCAGTTGATTATTGTTAGGTAAGCTTTTTGCTCCATTCTTGTTTCAACAAATATGACTGACAATCCTTACTCTCATTTACCTAATGATGTTTTCAGCACACTTTCTTAGATAACTAGTCATGTAAGTATATGTAGTCATACGTTGTGTAGGATGGGACAAAAGTTACTCTACCATTTCGAAAACTTACTTTGCAAAGACTATAAAAAGATGCAAACTTCTCGTAAACTGCAAATGAAAGAAGACTACTGGGAGTTTTTCGTAAATAGGATACAAATTACTTTGTAAGACTTTCAGAATCAGGTTTTGCGAAGTAAATTGTTCATATGGTAATGTGACTTTTGGCCCATCCTATAGTTACCTTAGTCCATCTTTGGACAAGATCCTGATAATGTCAGGGCTGGGCCCAATTAAATAACCCTATGGTCAACTCTCGAGCAGACGCTCAGCCCGCCCGGCGTTCAACTTGAACACTTTCCAGAGGCATCAGTGATGCGGGCATTCAATGTGTGATCTGGACGACGTGCGAGTTGTGCGTTCGCTGATGAGTTTACCGCAACACCAAGTGTATTCGACGACCTCCTCACGAGCCGCCAGTTAAATAAAACTCGCAATAAAAGTGGGCCCAAGTGTGTAGCTAAAGGCCCTGTCACCGCGTCATAACGAACCGTCTATTCGCATCCATTTTCCTTTTAGTTCTGGCTCGGGGAGGAGGGATCAGTGTACATTTCTCTTTTACAGCTCTACCATGTATTTTCCTATTCCATACGATTAAAAATAATAAAATCCAGGATACAACATTATCTAATCATAGGCTTATAGAAATAACGACTCAGCTTGGCGAATGCGACTCTCATAGACCACAGAAAAATTCACAAATAAAATTCCATCTCCACTCTACGGGACTTGAACGTGGAAGAAAAAAGGATAAATTGGGACGGCTTGAATGCAAAACTGCAGTCAGTAAACTGGGATATACTTCTAAATAACTCAATAAAAAGTGAAATGACCAATGAGATATTCGAAAACATTTTATTAGAAAAGTGCATAAAGTACCTTAGCCCGGCAAAAACAAAATTTAATAAAAGTCGACACCACAAATTTCGTAAAGGCCTAATTAAGAAACGTTCAAAACTCATCTAATGCCAGATATCAACGAAGTTACTACAACGAAAAACCTAGTGCAAAAAGAAGTTAGATGAGATAGAACGTCAGCTTCCTAGATCACACGATGAAGAAAACAGGAAAAAGAAAAGCAAGCCACTAAATAATAAAAAGCAAGCAAATATTTTTTTGCCTATGCATCACATCATTCTTCGGTAAAATCGAAAATTGGGCCTCTTATAAATGATACAGGATCTATTGTTGATGATGACCAAGAAATTAGTGAAATACTAAGCTGTCAATATCAAGAAGTCTTTAGTGACAAAGTTCCAAATCCCAAGAATTTATTTAACTGCAAACTACCTAACGGACTTCGAGTTCACAAAACGAAGCATTGAATTAGCCATTGACGAATTTAGCGGCAACACAACAGTGGAGCGGGACCGGATGCTGTGCCTGCCAAAATTCATAAGATGTGCAATCTAAGCATCTCTTACCCTCTATACCTTATGTGGCGAAAATTGATGGATGATGGAGTAGTTCCACTCAGCTACAAGCACTCAATCATTTCACCTATTCCTTAAGATGGAAATAGCTTGGCTCCAGCCAACTATTGCCCTGTCTCCCTAACTAGCCACGAAGTGAAGACGGTTGAAAGGGTCTTTAGGAAACACCTTGTACATCATTTGGAGAACAATTACCTGCTTACATGAAATCAACATGATTTTCGCATAAACGTTCAACCACTTCGCAGTTGCTTGAGCATTATGACTCTATTCTAGACCTACTATGCCAAGGCAAAGATGAGGACGTAATATGTTTAAATTTTGCCAAAGCCTTCGATAAAGAAGATCATGAAATATTATTACTCAAACTCTTCAACATGGGTATCCGTGGAAAATGTCTTAGATGGATCGAAGCTTTCCTGAAAAACCGAACCCATAGTGTAATTATAAATAATAAAGTGTCCAAACGACACCCGGTACT
>LQNS02278171.1:17653404-17667183 GCA_001587735.2 Parhyale hawaiensis | reverse complement strand
CATAGGGGCCAATTGAACATCCTGGGCTAGTTAATTCGTTGGGATTTTCTATTAGCGAAATACTGAATGAAGCTTTTGATATCAAAACGAAAAGAAATGAGAACTAGCAGACACATTACAAGGAAAAAATAACGAGAAAAAAGCGGTTCAGTAATGAACCTTGAATATAGTTCTGAAATGCTCCAGCTTTTTTTTTTAGTACATCAGAGCTAATATTTGTAAATATGTACTAGAGAGCATGGACGGCAAGACACTTCGCAGTAACGTACACATAGCGTTTCGTTTTATTTGCTCAACAGCTAATGAAATTTATATAGAAATACATAGTGGGGCTACTTTTATAGGAGATACCCTTTTATCTCTTTATATCCTTGTAAATATAAATTGGCGCAATAATAATGACAATAAAATCCACCATGGCATCCAGGGACTCTCCACTTTGGATCCAGACATGGCTTTCTAATCGGCAGCACCGAGAGAAGCTACAAGAAAAGACGAGTGACTAGACGCCGGTTTCATCTGGGATTCCACAAGGTAGCGTGCTCTGCCCACTTATGTTCATAAGTTACATCAAAGATATTGATTATAATATTTGCAGTAACATCAGTAAATTTGAGGATGATACGAAACTATGTTATCCTGCCTAGAAAAGAGTTTGCTCCAACAAGACCTTGACCACCCATGGAATAGAGTACAACGTAGCTCATGAGCTTTAATGTCGATAAATGTTCACCAATGCACGTAAGGCCGGAGAACTTCTCAACCAGTTTGAAAATGGAAAATGAACGGGACGGAATTAGCAGATGTCCCCCAAGAACGTGACTCGGGAATAACTATTACGAACAAACTACAACACTGTAAGTTGATACGAGCTTAAGAATGCCAAATAAAGTACGAGAAGTCATTACGGGGAAATTTTAGTGGAAATCCAAGGACATAATCATTCTTTTGTGAGTTAACTAACATCCCTGAAATATAGTAGAGACTGATAATATTTTCTCCCTGACAATTTCCATCCTAACAAACTGATGAGATCATCAATATGAATTGACTTCATTTCCCGCCACAGGTTTCATTATTTTAGCTGAATTATTTACTGAAGCAAAAAGCCGACAGTTTTCTCTGCCTATAACAGCTGATGCACTGCAAAGATTAGCAATTCCTATCATACTTATTTCCAGGAAAAGATTTTGATACATTGATCGTAAGGAAAAGGCTCTCGTGGCAGCCTATATAGGATGCACGTTAATTGGCTCCTGTTATACTTTGATCCTTCAAGGTCAATAGGGAAACCTTCTTCGGACGTCCTCATTAAAAATTATCAGTTTGGTGGAAATGGTTGCGACGTAAAATCGTATTCAGTATTAATGTTTCACAGCNGTGGCAGCTTATATAGGATGCACGTTAATTGGCTCCTGTTATACTTTGATCCTTCAAGGTCAATAGGGAAACCTTCTTCGGACGTCCTCATTAAAAATTATCAGTTTGGTGGAAATGGTTGCGACGTAAAATCGTATTCGGTATTAATATTTCTCAGCCTGCTATAGTGAAGCGAAAGCAATGCTATATAGGCGACTGTGAAGGCTGTACTTGTGTGTCCGCGCGTCACAAGCAACGTCTGTTCGGAAATCAGTGCCGCATCTGCTTTTAATGGAAACTATGCTATTCTGCGGGCTGTGAACTTCCGCACTGACTCTTGTATCTTCTATTAATTGTTTCCTTAACGAAGGAATCGGTAACTCAGTCAGTCCAGTACATTGAGCGTATAGAGTGTTTTTTTTTCTGTGGATGCAATCTGATATACAGAAAATATCACTGTGTCCGTAAGTATATCGAAATATCGGTGTGCTAGACTGCATAACAATATGTAATGATACATAGATTTAGCTTATAAACCTAATACCCACCACACAGCCGTCTCCTCTACCGAGCACAATATACATAGTAGCACTTTGTGCTGTAAACCTATCAGGTGTATTTTGTAACACCTCCGGGAAATTTCCCACATGCTCTTATAAAACCATTGAACAAAACTTTCCATTGTAACTTTAAGCTTCAGTGACTGCGATTAAAACGCAGTCTCTTGGGTAAGACTTTCCACTGTATTCTCGGGTGCATTGTGACACAACTTTTTATTTTCTCTTCAAACAAGAGCAAGTGCACTTTTGGAGCAGCTTAGTGCATAAAACTCTTCCTTATATCCACAAGCTGTAACTAGTTGCAGGAAAACTTTTCTTTCTGATACAACCCATTAATTAATGTTCCACAAAGTTCTCATACAACAAGCACTAAATTTGAAACTCCACTCATTTCAGTGAACTCCCAACACACGCACACACACACACACACACACACCTACACACACACTGCTGGCACTGTAGCTGGAGCAGCTGGAGAGCTGGTCAATCCAGGATTATCTGCTCCAACTCGATTGAGAGCAAAGGATTTGTGGATCGAGCGATTGTGTCGCGCAGCCAAGCGAATGAAATTGCAGCGCTGCTGACGAACGCTTAATGGCAACACTGCGCTCTGCTAGCAGTGTGTGGCAGCGGTAATGCTCTTAATTACGGGCATATAGTAGCGCTAGCGCACTTGCAGTAATTACAAGTATGTTAGAACGGCAATGCACTCAGTTAGGAAATTGAAAAATTAGTGAAACTACAGCAATTCATTCAATTTCGAGTAAGTAGTTAATACGACAGTGATAATGCCTTTAATTGCGAGTGGAGTGTATATGTATGGCAACTACTATGCCCTCAATTATTAGTATATAGCAACATTACTGTCCTTAAGTAAGACGTAAGGCAATGATAATGCACTTTAGTACCTATTACCAGCATTGCAGCTCTAATGCATTTGTTTACAATCATAAAGCAATAATTTACTTAAATTCCAATAGATGAGAACGGAAATGTACTTAATTACCCATCTAGCAAAGGTAATGATTACAGTTCTCCATTTTCGCCTGCCTCCATTTGAAATACATATGTACAACAGTGAGTTTATTATTGCATAATTAATCAGACTTCAAGAAATTGTTGGAAAGGTCTATCACTCTCCATTCAAGTATATTTATTCATACGTTTTGAACCTAATATAATATCTTTATAAATTGGTGCAACCATTAGCTACAGCTTCAGCCAGTGTCCTTTTCTTTTAAAAGTTCCAGTTCTGGTACATCAATTTTAAAATTACAAATTCTCGTATGTCAGTTTTAAAATTACCAATTCTAGTATATCAATTTCAATTTTTCCAGTAATAAGATCGTCAATATTGAAATGACAAGTTCGACGGGCTCTCGACTGAATTTAATTTCACCAAGTTTTCTTTAGAAAACAAAGACGTGGAATGCGTCAGGCAATACAGCTACAGCGCGAGTCAGTCTCAATTCCACCTTCGAAAAATCTCTCAAAATTGCACTTTTTATAAAAAAATGCCTAGAACTCTAGACTCAGTTCCTGAATTTTCTTCAGAAGACTAATATCTATGCCATGTTATGCATTTCAGCTGCTTCCCGAATCAGTATCCATTCCTCGAAAAGAATCTAACTATATCATTCCTATTATCAACACATGCAAAACCTTCTAAGCTCAATTTATTTTATGAAATTTCTCTACGCCAAGAGAATGATTAAAACTTCTTGTATAATTTAACTACAGATTGATTGAGTCAGGCACATTTCTTCAAAAAACTGTTTCTCAGAATAGTAATCCGTTTCTGAGAAAGTTTAAAACTCTCCTCTGAATTAATTCATTTCATGTGTGGCACGTCAAGAACCAAAACAGCGAATTTCCGGGTGGCTTTGCCTCCAGGAAGGTGTAGAATCAACAGCTGAGTCTCGCCTCGAGGTGTAAAAGTGCCAGCTGCTGTTCACTTCGCTGCCTTCTCCCTGAAAATTCAATAAGCGTCTGTTGATAGAACACCTGTCGCCCCCGAGACGTTCAGCCTTTTGATGACCTTTTCTTTATAATCTCATCAGCCCTGAGTTCTTCTTTATTTCAGGACAATAGCTGTGGAGTTGCAGGAGATTGAAGCACACAGACTCGCCAGAGTGCTAGGGTACAAGCGAGTGTCCTTGTATAGCGTTGGAGACAGTAAAACTGACTTAAATTTTTAACTTGTAAAGGGGGGAAAAATCCTCTGTGATCGTAGTACATTGCAGTTCTCACATGTTCAAGAAGCTAGAGAGCGCTTGTCTCCTAACGTAGTTGCAGCAAAGTAAAACAAAACAAAATTGTATATAGAAAGGAACGCAAAGCGGAATTTTCTTTTTTTTTTTACAGAAATTTATGTCAAAAACGAGCATAGTAAAATCAATAGTTAAATAAAAAAAATCGTAAAGGGTGACAGAGGGTCGCCTAAGCTCTATCTGTTTCTTATTAAATCAAAGTAAAACTGAATACACCAGAATATTTATGGAAAATAGGTATAGTAATTGTTGTAAATTTACTTTATTTGAAGAAAGTACTACTGAATACAATTGAATTTATAGATGAGACAAAATCACTTGTTGTGTATTTCACTAAAGAGTGGCAAATTAAATCTGAATAAATTGAAATTGTAAATGAGAAAAAATTTCCTATCATCGTACTCCACACTATTTCGTTGCTACAGAAAGAAGTCAAATGAAACTGAATTCATGATTGTTAGACTACAAAGTGATAAAATGAATATATACGAAGAACCGTATTTGCTCATAATGAAAAGTATTACATTTGCTGTACATTGACTTGCTAGAGTTATATTAGCATTTAAATCATATAAATATCATTTTCATATGGTGTGGCTCCCACCTTTCCCCTTCTGAGAACAATTCAACATTGCTCCTTCCTTTCTGGTGGTTTTTTTTTTTTCTATCACCTTTCAGAGGCGTGCTCTCACACCTAGTGATACCCACATTAAAAAATTCCATTATACCGCTTAAGAATATTCAATAGTAGCCTGGAAATCAGTTTGCCTGTTAAGATAAACATGGTGTGAACTTCAGTTTTGAACGCCTCGTTGTGTGTAAGACCATCATCCATGATGGGGGAAGGGCTGAAAGTGCTGGGTCAGCAATTGTGACACTTTTAAGCCGACTGTCTGCAAGAGAGTGTGATGATAATTCAATTCCTTCTGGCAGTTTTTGGTGAAAAGACATTCCAAGCTCGTTGCCAATAATGCTTAATTATCTTTCTCCAACTGCCTGAAACATTGAATGCAACTTTCATTGTTGGTTCAGAGGAGCAATTCACCAAGGTTTACATCGACGTTTTGACTACCCACGCGGTCATCATCAGCAGGTGGTGGTCGTGCCAGCAGTAAAGGTGGCAGCGGTTGTAGCTGCGGCGAAGTTGCAGCTCCTGCTATGTTGTAGGGCTGAAGCTCAATGATGGTGTTAATTGATGAGGAATTGAAAAGTCCTGATATAACGTCGCTGCGCGGTAAACGGTAATGGTGCTGTCTTCTGATTGGCTGAAGTGGAGTCAGCCGCAGCCAAACGCTGATAGCGGTTGGCGACTTCACGCTCCTCTGCACTCTGGGACTACTGGTCTCCGAGAAGCTGTAATGTTCTACTGATGATAGCAAACTACAAATTAATGGATAGCTAGTCGGGTCTCGTGAGTAATGCTTCTTCTATCGGTAGACGATGGTGGTCACTGTGTTTCTATAAAATTTTAGTGAAGTTTACCAGAAGATCATGCTGCAAATCCTGCTCCCTAAAATTAATTCCATCATTTTCAACTTGCTTCTTGGTCGTGGAGATGGGCAACTTTCTGTATTCTATTCTTTTTGGTAGCTTGTAAAACTATGGACTTCTTGCGCCCACCTTATTTTCTGCTCCACGCCTTCAATCTTTACATCTGGATGTGATCCTGTCCTTTACATTTAACCGTTGTACCCAACTGTCAAAAATAGCAGCATAAATTCACAATCCAAATTGCGTCCCTACTTATATTCCGCATTTATTCAAAGATTTGGCAAATGCAACCAGTTTACATATATTTTGTATTTAAATCTGGATGTCAAGAATACAGCGGCATGCTGTCATAGTAGGAATGCAATTCGTCACCTATGCTCACCTATACTATTCTTAACCTCCCTTACACGTTGCCGCCACGGTAGCTGCATGCTTCCGTTCTCAGCTCTAACACCTTGTATCGCTCGTTCGATTCCCCATGGCACACGAGCTCTTTGCAGATCTTGGTGTGCTGACTCGGCAGTTGTNTGGCGCCATAGTTCGTAACCCGAGGGCGACTGCGACTACACTTGCTCGTCTGGGGCCAGTGGGCCTATACCCGCAGCACAAACCAGTGCATGTGGGTTTCCCAGGTGAGGGTGTGGTCTAAGGTGACTTTACCTTTACTTTACTCTAGTTTCTAAGTTTACAGCGTAACATACCAATCCCAAGTACCACAAGACAGCCGGTATCCGGAAATAAACCCCGGGAGGAAAAAATCTCCGGTAGGAAAACGCCCCGTTAGGCTCTTGAAGTTATATTTAGTAGCTCAACTCAGCTATTTTGAAGTAGTGATATTCAAGTAAACTAAATTTTACTGTACTAAGTTAAATGTTACCTAGCATTTATATGAGCACTCGTGGCTACAACAGGCCCTAATATAGGTTAGGTGACGTGAGGTTAGATTACAGTAAGTTTTGTTAGGCCAAATTAGGTTAATTAAGCTAATTAGGCTGGAATTAATTAGGTTAAAATAAGTTAAGTATGGTTAGAAAAGAATAGATTGGGTTTGGTTAGGTTCAATAGAAGAAGCTAAACTAAGTTAGACTAGACTAGGTTTGAATAGGTTAGGTTAAATTAGGTTACAATAAATTAGGCTAGGGTATGTATGGTAAGGTTAGGTCAGAATAAGTAGGGTTACTTAGGTATGGCTATGTTAGGTTAGATTAGAAGAAACTTGTCTAGGTAAGGTTGGTTAGATGTAGTGAGGTTAGGTTACGCAAAGTTAAGTTAGGTTAGAGTGTGTAAGACAAAGTTAGGTCAGAATATGTTGGGCATGGTTTGTTGTGGTTAGGTTAGGGTAGATCCGATTCGAAAAAGCCAGACAAGGTTAGGCTTAGCTAGTATTGACTAGGTTAGGAAAATTTATTATAGTTTTATGCATTCATTTTGATGTAACTTACTTATAAATAACCAAGAAGAGATAATAAATATATACTAGGTGATGGGCGGAGGCTCTTTTTCTGCCGGGGTATTTTTCGGGGTGGATTTCTACCTCCGGCATGACCACTTGTTACTTGTATTCAAATATCTAGAAATTATTTCACTTTTGTTCCTGCGCCTCTGACTGTGATTTGCAGATACGAAAGGAGAATCAGCATCGAATCGTTAAGCGAGAGTTTTCCGTAAATTTATAAAGCTCTCTACTTGGAGCAAAAATCTCTCATCCTCAGAGAAGAAGAAACGTCCAACCCTACAACACCTACAACAGAAAAGAATTCATGATAATACGTTTTCATTGTACATACTTTCGCTACCAATTTACTTGAGAAGGTGAAAGGATTGTGACAAACCCCACGCAGTGCAAACTGCCGACACACGAATGTGCCCGTGCTCCCCGAGCACACACACAGAAACACACGTGAAGCACACGAGCTTCACCGGCATAATTCACTGTGCTCACACAGACACAAGATACTCCTTACCTTGCAGGGGTAACTTACCCCACGCGTTCCACCAGATCGCCTCCCTCTCTGAACGGCCAATCTCCACCTTCGAGGTACGCAGGCCACCACAACCCTCCGCTGTCAGCTCTAAGAGCCACAAAATGTTCGCAAACTGCGAAAACGAACGCCAGAATGCGCACGCAACCGCACACCATCACAGCTAGCAGCACACCGCCTCACAGACCGATGCGCATGGGCAAGCAGCAGCTAGCGGGTTTCCCCCAAAACAGAAACAGAGGGAAACTCTGAGACAACAAAAGGCTTAACTACAACTGCCAACATCGATAATCAGCAAAGATGGGACTCGCTGCTGTAATTCTTTTCAGCAATGCGGTCCTTCCTTTTCTTCGGTGCAATACGCAACTGACACTCGTACTACTGGATACATTGTACCTGCGTACCACTAACAGGCAATGATATTACTGCAGTCGAATTTTTCTCTCTCTAGCGAAAAACAGTTTCGCCAAATGAAGAAATGTATTTAGAGAATAATAATTACTGCGAAGAAACCATCGTGTTCTTGGCTCATCCTTTTAGTTCTGCTTTACTGTGAAGAATATCTTACCCCTTGCTTAATTGATCATATACTCAACTGGGAGCAAATAAAGTGTTGACGTGGGAAGAGCATAAATCTAAGCATCCGTAAGAGCTCTAAGAGAAGCTCTCGATGAATTCGCGGTTTGGAATCCAAAATAGGGAAAGCAAGAAGTGCATTCACTTTGAGGCATTCATCAAATACCGGTGCATTTGCCGTCATTTGCAACACGATCTAATTTTCAACTTCGGTTGCTTTGAAGCGAGACGGAAAATAGATTTTTTAACAAATAAATATACGATCAAATAAACAAATATGCAGATGAACGGATCATCAGATGATTATTTACTGTTCTTTAGTACAGTGTTTCATTTTGTTCTCTTTTTTTTTAACTCAGCTTCTCCTTAGCCGATGATGCTTGGAACACTGCACAGGGTTCATACTTATGTCAACGCTATAATTTTATCTGAACTGAATTACCTGTATTTGATATATTAAATGCAATTAGTTTTTAATATGTACTGGCAAGTTTGACACAGTGGGTTTCATTTACAGTACATACGGCTGACCAGGAACCAAAGAGCGTAACGGGAGGACTCACTTGAAACGAACACCAAAAAGTGACGTCATCAATGACGTCACATCGACGAACGGTACTACTAAGCAGCCTATGGGTATTTACTCAATTTCGCCAGAAAAATCGCCGTTAATTGCAAATTTCATCCCTTAAGCACATAAATTAATGCACATAACATATACTAATTGAACAACAAACAATTATGAATAGAAACTTACAGTGGAGGCTGGTGGAAACTATTCCAACACCAGAGACAAGATCTGGGCCGGTATGGGGCCCCGATTTACCTTCTTCTTTGAAGCAAAGCCTTATATACATTTCAAAGTCAGTTCACAGTGCTCTTCACAAAACATTTCAACATATAATCGAATTTTTTCGATTTCATTCATGCAATCTCCCACTCTTGGCAGGCTAGCTACTTAAGCTACACCCATATACAAAACGCGGTGAAGTGGTTGTCGTCATGTACTGAAAGTTTGAGCAATAACCGTTCCTATGGTTTCTCTCGCGTCAAGTATAAACCACTGCTTAAATTTTTGGTTAGGATTAAAAGCCCAACCTACGAAGGCCTGAGGTCCGACCCACAAATTCTTCGACTCGTCGATGTGACGTAAATGGACTGCATGCGGTCACGGCTAACTTTTATTTTAGTCCGATAGAGTCTTCCCGGCATACTCTTTGCTTCCTGCGGCTGACCGTCTGTTTATGCGAGTAGCTATGGAGTTAAACTAAGTACCAACGAGAGGAGAGAGTAGCTTTAATGTTGTCAAATTTTCGGCACTCTCATTCTTTGTTTAATGAATTTTGCACTGTAAGATCATCCTGGTAGATACAATGCTTTCCTATTTCGTAGCAAAATCTGTACCATCAATTAGAGAATCGAACAGCATCAAAACAAATTCGTGCCGTTATTTTTAACGGCATGGGCCACTAGTTTTCTTGCATCCTCGGCATGCAGCGCAGTCAGCGTGACCATTGCACAGAAAACTCAGCATCTCAGAAGTGACAATGACGTACTGAGAAATATGTAATGAAAAATGAGAAAATGCAACAACCGTAACTAGAGTATTTCTATGTAGTGCAAATACTAAATTAAATGAACAGATGAATTACGTGTCCATTACAGCGAAAAAGTAACACATCTGAAGTGATGCTAAAATAAAATGTCTGAACTAAAACGGAAAAACATTATGAACGTAACATGAGTATTGTTTATCCAATACGACTATGAAATCGATTTACCCATACAGTGTCTACCCAAATTTATGTGAGAAGATTTTCTCAAAGTACACGTGGAGGCCGCGTCAATTATTCCATGGAAGACGTACATTCGTGTTTGTAGAAATAGACGCAAAAATATTACTGAGAGATGCAAGGAACTCACACTTTATTTGAAAAGATATGCTCAAAGAACTTGGGCAGGTTGTGTCTGACATTGAGCTTAAGAAGCACATTAATACGCTTCCCAGTAGACACATGGGACAAAAATATTACGAAGAAATATTTACTGCACGGCCTTGCGGCGATATGCACACGGGCAGGAGGGCCGGCAGGTGATGTCTTAAAGCCGATCTGCGGGGCACCGAGTTGGCTGACCGACCTGCCTGCCTTCACACGATCTGCAGGGCACTGCATGGCTGATTGTCCTGCCTGCTTTTCGCACGGTCGACAGAGCATCGTGTTGGCTGACTGATCTGACTGCTCTTCACACGGTCCACAGAGCATTGTGTGGCTGACTGATGTACCTGTCTTCACACGCGCAGTCTAGAGGGCACAGTGTTGGCTAACTGACCTGCCTGCCTACACACGCACAGTCTACAGAGCACCATGCGACCAGTTTCAGTAGCACCAAACCTACTATAAGCCTCACCTTTATATGCCTTCAAAAAATGTACTAATGTAGAGTGGTGCATATATATCTTAGACATTAAGCACAGCAGTTAGAGCAATAACAAACAAAAATGCTAATGAGTGTTTATTGAAAACTATTAATACAAACACAGGCGAATATAAAAACCTAACAGAAATGCTTAAATGTCATGAAAATGTCCTCAAAATCTTGGACTCTCCATGACCCCCAGAGAAAGTCTCATGCCCCTTTGGGGATGATAACCCGCAGTTTGGGAACCACTGTTCTCCAGATCATCGTATTGGCTCACTGACCAGGCATTCCTCAACACAGTCTGCAGGGTCCGGAATGGCTAACTGACCACGGAGCCCTTCATACGGTTACTGCAGCGTCCTGGTGGATCACTAACTGACTCGCCCATCTCCATATGAAAACTTGATACGCATGTCATTCACGCTCGTCCTTATTTCAAAACTTGACAACTTGTTGAGCTTATAACATCATAAACTATCGATTCGGCATCACGCAGCACCTTCCAAAAAACTATTTTTGCTGTCTTTGGCACAAAGAGGCTGCGACTCCTATTGTCGAGTGGAACAAAAGAACGTTGATAACATCCCAGATCAATGGAAATCTTTGTTTATGCGTTTTGAACTACCGCCCTCTCTTTTATTCGAGCAAGGTCATGAAAGTTCGGATAATTCACTTTCAATTATGCTGCTCGAAGAGCTACATTCTCCATTATTTCCGGAGAGCATCAAGTACCTACGTGCAATTGCAGGATTTGCTGAAATAGCCCAACCATTACAGAAGATAGCGATATCCTAATTCAGGGATAGCATGCGCAATGCTTCACTGATTCATTTCCCAATTGGAGTTCCCTACTTAAACGTACTGCCTAAAATATAAATAAAAAGAGCTGACACCATATTTCAAATCTAGTCGAATTGAGATATCCCACTTCAGCATAACTGCCGACACAATCGGTCGAAGGAACTCACATCATGCCTCAAAAGTCTTATATTTCCCACCTAATGGTATCCGTTGCCTAAGAAGCTACAGACGTCATCAGCCAAACGAACTCACACCATATCTCCTCCAACTTATTACCTTGCTTATTTCGACATCCTTTTTCAAAAGAGCTACAGACTTCATCAGTCAAACGACAACACACCACATCTCAATATCACCGCACCATTAGTAAAAAGAGCTTAGCCATATCTATGAGTCATTCCATTTCTCACTCGGAATTTCCCCTTCAAAAAAAAAAAAAGCTACTGACGCTTCGATCAACCTAAGTCACACCATACCCAAAAATTATTTCATTTTCCTCTTGGACATCCCTCTTCAAAAAAGCCACCGACGCCACCAGTCAAAAGAAACCCAACCATACCTCAAAATTATTACAGTTCCCATTCGACATCCCATCCAAAGGATTACAGCAATGCTTCCCTTGTCTGGCGCTAAGAAGTCAAGGGATGCCTTTGTTTGCCAGTTCTTTTTGACCAACCTAACAAAGCTCTGAAGGGATAATGAGGCTTACTTTCATTAAATTTTCTTTCGTGCCATTCCACGCTCAATGGTGCTCGCCAGGACTTTAATTGAGGCATTCAAGACAGCGACTTGGAACTGGCGATGTCGGGGCTTTGCTGCAACTCCCAGTAGGAGTTTCTTTAACGAACAATCCTAATGACTTTCTTTTGAAAAGTGCGCTCATATTTTCCGGGCGACACTCCGGGCGACTGAAAGTTCACGGGCGGCACTGGGAATGTACACACAGGCTTCTTAGGTGTGACCACTGCAACATTAGGCAAAGCCTTTGTCAATGTCTGATGCCTCAACATTAATGATACGTAAATGAGTACGATGTAGGAATTACACTTCATTTACTCTTGCATGCAGTTGGTAACTACTTTTTAAGCGTGGTAATATACTAAAGTTTACTCTGTTAAACATTAAAGATAAAGGAAAAATTTTATGAAGTAACTAATTTCGCCAACTAATTTACTAGAAAAAAAGCACATGAGAAATAAATGATGTGTTGCGTTGGGAAAACACGAAGTAAAGTAATATTTTTAATGAAGCATTCAAGCTAAAGATTCTTGCATCCGTGGGGACTTCACCCAATACTTAATACGTTGTGTTACCTTTGATTATGCAAATACATTTTTTTACTTTACTTTTCAAGAGAAACTAACTTTGAAGTATCAATATTAACTAAATGTATGGCTATGTTGCATATATAAACAGCACTTGTAAAATAAATATTTAGCCATTTCCCACGTTTCTCATACAATTTGCTTATTTACGATTTTTTTACTGTTACCTCAGATTATGCAACAAATTAATCAAAACGTCATAAAGAGGAAATAAATACAAGTGAATAGGAATATTTTATATTAAACATCCATAACCAAGAAATTATAACCAAAATAATTCAAAAACACTGAAATAAGTGTTCAGTAGTGGTAAACAAAACAAGTCAATTTTGAACATGACAACGTCGATTTTTTATGATTTTCAAAAGGCGATTGTCAACAGACGTTGTCAGGTTTGATATTTCAGATGATGGAATAGAACCTGCAGCTGTTTTTGCTGCATTCCACATCCACAGGCTTACTTTGCTCGAAAACTGCCGACAACTTTCATAGACCTTCCTTTTGATCATTGCCCAGAGGTTCTCAATGGGATTTAAATCGGGGCTATTCGCTGGCCAGGTCATAATCCTTTTTGATTTAAATCCTCCATCCGCAAGCCAGGTAGCAGTGTACCGTGCTCGGTGTGAGGGAGCGTTATCGTGCTGAAATACCAATTTGGATCTGCGTGCGATAGTACGGTCATCAAGCCATGGAATCAAGTTGGCTTCAAGAAACTGGCAGTACTTTTCTGCATTTAGTTTAACTCCTTCTGCCACTTCAAATGGACCAATAAGGGTGTCACCTACTATCCCGGCCCAAAACATTACACCTCCACCAACTTGTTGACGCGTAAGCCGTGTCTGTTGAGGTCGGTCATAGAGGACCCATCCAGACGCCCATCCATCTGGACCATCAAGAGTGGCTCTACAGTCGTCAGTAAATATGACGTTGGAGAAATCAGTTTTCATGTTCTCTTCAGCCCATTTGACCCTATTTTCTTTGAGTTTTTGTTAGA
>LQNS02278171.1:17633815-17649090 GCA_001587735.2 Parhyale hawaiensis | reverse complement strand
TCTAATTTTCTTCAGTATTTATAATAATGCCATCTCAAGACAACAATATATATATGTATATACATATATTCTATACAATCTATGATCGTGATGAAATTCCCTACGTAGTAATGCATGCAATGTTTGCTGTTTGATTAATAATCCGCTTTCAAATACAACCAAAATAAACCATTTTTCCCGCTCTCCATTAACAGTAAACAATTAGCAAATTTTTGAGTAGCGTAACACTGTATATATTCTTCATCTTCCTCATGCATTGCAATTGCGGTCATTAATAAACGTCTAAATATAGCTCTGGTCTCACGGCTAATTCTAGTAAAACGACTTCAAACATTTGCCGCCGCGAAACAATAAAGTTATACTCATCAAGGGCTTGAAATTCATTCCATTTAGAACTAGAGCACTCTCAGAGCGCTTACCTCCGCCAAGCAAAGCAGAGGTAACGAAAATTCAAATTGGTGCTGAGACCATGATTTCTTTGTATGAACTCCAAAATCTAATCAATTGTGCCTTATTACAATATTAACAGCTTCACTACTTTTCTTGAAGATCCGTTCATAATTTTTGGACTATGCTGCTAACAAACATATTGATAAACATTAGTCAAACTCACAAACGGATCAACCGATCATCACCAAATTTTACTGACATATGTATTTTAACATTACCAACAACTCTTGTAAATTTCATGTAGATTCATTCATTATTTTTTGAGTTATTGATCTCACAAGCATAAAATTAAAAACAGCGCAAACTAGCGAACGAATAAACAGATTACAATAAAAATTTGGCCATTTGCTCATCGTGTTGTACCAAGACAACTCGTGTAGATTTCATGATAAATCCATCCATAACTTTTCAAGTTATGGCTTTAGGAAAAATGAGGCAGACAAACAAACTAAAGCACGAACGAGTCTTCACCAAAAGTTAATCATCTGTTCCTCTTAACATGCTTAACAATCACTGTAAATGTCATCGAAATCCGTTCATACCTTTTTGAGTTATCGTGGTGGTAAACAGACAAAGAGAATAACAGGCAGACAAACCCGACGGAAACATATCTTCCTAGTCGGAGATAACTAAATGCCGTACTAAATTGACTTTGCTTTTGTTGGTATCAGAAACTTCAGGGAATGCGAAGTGATGGCCGACATATATGTATAGAGCTACTTAATGAAGGAGGGCAATCTCTTACAAAATAAGTCGTTAATGCTGCTCACATATAACTGGATCTCATCTGCTGACTTAAGAAGTGTTGAAAATGCGCAGTTTTGTCGTCAGAAACCAAATATATCACATCAAAACGTTGATGTTGTTCAGATACAACTGCACTGCTTCTGCTAAAAAGGATTTATTACAGATATTCAAGTTACGTTGTCAGAAACTGGTTAACGTACTATAAAAATTTGAATACAATAAAGGATCGAAGTCAGTCTCACTAAGCTGTAATGTGGCGGAGATAGGGATCATGAGACTAGGTTGGTCCAGTTTGACTTCAGTGCTGCTTTTGATCGCGTAAATCACCTTGGGTTGCTTCATGAGCTCAAATTGATGGGTATTGGTAGTTCACTTTTCGCGATTGTTAGTCAGTTTTGTCTGGTAGACGCGAATGTGTATATAGTTTTGCAAATGGGAAGAGTAGTGAATATTTGGATGTGGTATTTAGTGCCCCACAGGGTAGTGTTCTGGACCTTTATTGTTCATCGTATATACAGCGGACTTGTTTATCTTGTTCATAATTTACTTGTTAGTAACGCTGATGATGTTACTTTGCTGGCTGTTTGCAGAATCCTAGTAATATATTGGAGATTCCAGCATCCATTCAGCGTGATTTGGAGATGATTAATGCCTGCTGTTCAAAGTGGAGGAAGAGATTAAATGCAGGCAAGACTCAAACTGTGCTCGTGTCTAGGTCACGAACGTACAGTGAGACCTGCTCCCCCCCACTCATACTAGATGGTGTGTCGCTTCCTGTGGTTAATGACCTGGTAATCTTGGGTATTAATTTTGAACCTAAGTTGACGTTTGAGGCCCACATCCGTTCAGTTGCATCACGAGAATCGCAGAAAATTGGTTTTATGCGACGTACTTATAGAAGGTGTTATGCTCGCTAGAGTGGATACGTCGCTGCTTTAGTTGCTATTTTCTTCCTCTTTTGGAATACTGCTTCTTAGTATGGGTTCTGCCGCTGATTGTTATCTAAGTTTTCTTGACAGAGTGGTTCGTCAATGTGCGTTTCTGCCGGTTGGTGTTGTACCTTGTGATCTGGCGCATCGTCGTAGAGTTGGTGAGATAATTTGCTTTCTCTATAAAATATAGTTATAATTGCCTACTCATCTACTGACGATTTTACTTCCGGAGCCATTTGCTCGGGTGAGGTATACTCGGCGTACTGGTGCCCTTCATGAGTTTGCCCTGGGACCGGTACAAAGTCGTACAAGCCAGTATTCTCCTTCGTTCATTCCATCATGTGCAGATGTTTGGATTAATCATAATGGATCTGCCTTTGTTGGTGCGGACATAGACAGCTTTAAGCAATTTATACACAGAGTGATTCTGTGATGTTTAATTCTCTCTTCCTTTCTTCTCTTGCTGGGCTGGTTGCATGGGGGTTGATAACGTTATGGAGTTTCTTCCGTTCTCAAGTCGCAAGTCTGGTGTATTCTTTTAATAATTAGTGTTTGTCCAAACGAAACTGAAAAAAATACGGACAGAACTTTAATAACATCACAAGAACTGTTATCAGTGTCAAGAGTTGGTGAAAATAAACAGGAAATCCTGGCTTCAGAAGCAATTTGATTTTTTCGTTAATAGACTATTACCTTGCTTGGCGGAGATATGCGCTCTCAGACTGCTCTATAGTACAAGTCTGAGGTCAAAGCACTTCAACTTTACAGTAAAATTATTCTAATTCAAGTGCAAAACTCAGGCGAATTGCAGAATGCAATAGTCCTTCCCGCCCTGAGAATGGAAGAAATTAATTCTGTAAATTCTACGTAAATAACATTTTGGAAAGTTTTGGTGGACTTACAATATAATGGTGTCTTTACTTTCCACTCTTCATGCCCTTGATAACGATTTTTGTTTGTCGCTGCTTCTTTTCTTTCCTGGAACACAGGGCCCTCATGCAGTGGCAGTGTAACGGTCACTATGCCCCAATAGACACTGCCCGTCAGGTGTGGCCCAAGACACCAAAGTCTAAGGCGGATACACAGGCAGGATGCGATACTGTCCACCATACACCCTCGTTTTACAATTTCCTTAAGCATTTAGTTGTTCCTCAACAACATCTGAACAAAGAATACGGGTTGATTGAAATTAACAGCATGTGCGTTATTCATTTAGTGAAATAAAGCACATGTTTGTATTTTAACCAGCCCCTTTCTGGGCGTGTAGAATACAGAACATGTGCTAAATACGCGTAAGACTTGTTAATTACCCTAAGGACTCTGTAATTTCCTAAGTATGCAGTAGAACGCCGCTAAATCTAAGGAAAATACCTAATAAGCAACACCGAAAGTCCTTAGGATACGGAGGCCTCATATAATAAATTGAGTTTATCCGGAACAAAATAAGGAGAAGGTCCTTCACAAAACTTTTGTGAGATTTCTTCGAGTGGAAAGCAAAGAAATGAAGTCTTTCTACCGGCTCCTCAGGGCACAAAAGGAAATAATAATTTCCGGATAAGGTTTTTATTTCTTTTATTGCAATTCCAACTCGTGTCTCGAAGTCGACTCCTCTCGGCCCAAACTTTCTTAGATAAAAACCACTGCAGAAACTTCTAATTATTATCATAGCTTTTTCTTAGATAAAAACCACTGCAGAAACTTCTAATTATTATCATAGCTTTTTCGTTGCTTTTGTTGGACGGAAGAAATAAAAGATGCCACGAAAATCCTATATAGGTATATCAGTAGTAATTTTTTTAGATGAGTCTATCAAAGCTTCGTCTGTTTCGAACTTTCTTTGGTTATAGAGAAACATGAATGCAAATAGCAGCCACAGAGTGTGTTACTAGTGTACACGTGCCGTAAAAATAACGGTAGAAAACTAACTGGTGATAAAAACCTCATCATTGTTTATGCTTCTGGGAGTGAAAATTACTACAAGAAGTGGTTCACTTTTTGTTAAATGAACTAATTGTACAATAGAGCGTCACACATTAATTTTCGCGGGTATGTAAATTGGCTAAGAATTGACTTTAGAATTAGAAAAGAATTGAAGCACTGTAAGGATATTAGTTTCGATAAGACCTTGGTCGGTCATAAAACCGTAACTTCTAATAATACCTTGGTCTACGATAAGACCTTTGTCTGTAATAAGACCTTTGTTTGTAATAAGGGTCTGGTTTGTAGCATAATAAAGCAATAAGACCTTGGTCTGTAATGAGACTTTGTCTGCAATGAGACCTTGGTTTGTAATAAGACCTTGATTTGTAATTAGAATGTGGTCTTTGAGAAGACCTTGTTCTGGAATAAGACCTTGGCCTGTAATAAGACTTTGGTTTGCAAACAAGATTTTGGTCTGTAATAAGACCTTGATCCGTAATAAAACCTTGGTCTGTAATAAGTCCTTGGTCTGTATTAAGACCTTGGTCTGGAATAAGACCTTGGTCTGTAGTAAAATCTTAGTCAGTAGTAAATACCTTGGGGCTTGGGCTGTTCACAAAACGACGTTTAACAAGACTAAAGTCATTCCTACTTGGAAATTCGACGATAATTTCCGATCGCCTAACAAGTTTGTATTAACTCAGGAGCTTGAAAGAACTTGCTTCGAAAGTGAAAGTGAAAAAATAGTTAATTGGAATTGTTTTGCAAGAAGAAAGCCCACTCAAATTAAACGGGGCCGTAAAGTTAAAGAAATAAAGTTTGAAATAGGCTAATATTTAATTAACTGATTGAACGTTAGCTGTACACATAAGATTCAGTGTTTCCTGCCATAAACTGGAATTATTGTTACAATAGTTGATTGACATCCAACAATGCATATAGATATATGCATATGAGCGATATATATATATATAAAAATCCCTCATCAAGATGCATTCATTATGAACGAAGGCTTTGTGCAATAACGCAAGTTAGCAATGATGACTTCATGGTTTTTTTCCGTCTCAGACTGAATTTTAAAATATACTAGACGGCCCGTGACCCGTTGGGTCGTCATCACGTCGTTTTTGCTTCCTGAAAAGAAGGTGTTATTCAGCTGGTCATAGACCACGCGCTATTCGGCCGTCATTTTCTGCCCGTACTGGTCGCCCTCAACAGCTTCTTTCCTTCTCTAACGAATATTCAACAGGCAGTGTGTAAGCAAATTCAATTTATTTGTTACGTATTTCAGTTGTACTTTTAGTAGTAACTTTAAAATTATTGTGCCCGTTCTTGCAACCAAGGGGCTGGTTCCACGTGCGTATCACAGATACAATCGAAATAAAATTAATCCATGGATGTATGGGAGGGGCTGTGCCCTAGTCCCTCGAATTTCTTCCCGTCTAAAAGCGAAGAAGCTGTGTCAGAGTACAGAGGCCCTACCCTAGTCCATCGAATTTCTTCCCGTCTAAAAGCAAAGAAGCTGTGTGCAAACAAGCACGACACAAGTAAATAAACAAGCAAGCACGGTTCACAGAGTTTTAGTATAATATAGATAAAACTACGCTACAATGTGAACGAAATTATTTGCACAAAAGCCCAAGTCAGTGGTGGTGTTTTGCCATTTCTTATCAGCTTGACCAACAAGCTATGATTGCAAGTAATTCCACTTGACTACTTTTTAATACACTTGATTCCAATTACACATGACTTTTGAATTAAAACCCAGTGGTGATGTTCAGAAGTATCTTATTTGCTTAATATTAACATACGAGCTATAATTGTACTTTTAAGTGACCAAAATTATTCAGTGGTGTGAAAATCCAAATGTAGAGCTGCTCTGGCACTTACTTACGGCTAAGATTAATCTTTAAACTAAAATTACATAGCCAAGCGACCAATCATCTGTATCGTGATGCAATTAGACACTTCCTTTGTTCTTGCTTTTATGCCTAAGATTAAGTTTCAATTTAAAATTGCACTACACATCAACCAATGATTTGGTTCCATAACGTAAGTCAAGCGCTGGTACTCTGACCTCTCTTTTACTGCCTGCAATGGAAGTCAAAATGTCAAGAAATTTTGACGCCGCAATCGAAATCACCAGGGCTCTCTGGGCCTGCCTTTCATGCCAAGCAGAATAAAAGGGAATTTTTTGAAAGCCCATATCGCTCCCCCGAGTCCCGCACACTTTTGACCACTGCTCCGAATCAATCCAGTAAAACATTCCGGCCATACCATTGATCCAATTCTTCCCCAGTCGGCCATCCTTTGCAAGGCCTCTTTATGAAATTGTTGGCGGATCTTACACGTTCTTCTGCTGGGCACCAAAAGCATATGTTAGAGCGCCGCATTTTCTGCTTGAGTTGAGCAACAGTCTGAGTCGCTGCTGGGATTCTGTTGACTATAATGAAAAGATTACACCCTGATAATGAATGTTAAAATGCTTGAACAACTACAGCCGATGTTTGACAATTGTTTTTCTTTCTATACCTAGTTTTACATTAGAAAGAGTAAAAATTCATCGGTACTGAAGCCAGTTTCTGCGTAAATGTAGCAACGCGCATGTGCACGCACCCTACATCTTCACTGATTCTTCCGGTATAAGACTGCCAGAATGTCAAGCTTGCCACGACATATTGATACGCTCGCAGCAGACAAGTGTAACGTAAGGTGCTTGCACTTACAATCTTTTAGGGCAGTATTAGCTCAATTTACATAAAATAGAAAAGTAAAGTGCTAATTTAATGCACTTTAATACCAGTTTCCACGCCAATTTTTTGTTCCCTATTCACACTGCTCAGCGACCGGACATTTTGCACGGTCCTGTAGCTTGCTAACGAAACTGTGTGATTACCACAAACTAGTTAAAATATTAGCTTCTAGTCATTTGGCTTAGCTAGTGTCTCTAGTGAAGTTCCTGGTATCACTTCAAACTTAGAGCGAAAAAGAACTCTGTACAATCTCACGTTCGGACACAAAATATTGAACACGTATAATGCCTGCAGGGGCCCAGACTATAGGCGTTTGTACGAGCAACGCGCAACTCACTCAGAAATCCTTGACGTGTATCGGAACGGCTGTAGGTGACACACTAGCGACGGGAGCTGCTCATCCGCCATGCAAAGTCCCGTCCTGACCACCGCGCACATGTTCCGCAGAACTTCGTTGCCCATGCTCCTTGATCCAAAGAAGCTGCAGTTTTTGTTACTAACTTGTTTTACTTCTAGTATCGATGCAACTAGTAATAAACAATCACTGTAAACGCAGATACTAGTTGCAGTGTGCTAAAGCGATGCGCGTAGCCTTCTGCCAAGTGAGCTTAGGTTAACATTTTCATACTTTTCTCGACCACGCAGTCGTGCTTTCGAGGACGCGGCAATACATTCAATCAAATTAAACGACTGGCCTGGAGAGCAATTCCAAAAATAATTGACAAGTAAAGGTAACTCAATAATTTTCTGTTCCCCCAGAGGTAGTGCAAGGGGTTCGAACATTTATTTTATCTACGAACATAAACACAACTGTGTCCACAAGACAAAACGGCGATAAAATGTTTACCGTCAACTCAGTATTCTCCACAAGTGTCACTATACTGCAGTGAAGTTTCATATTTCTCGTCAGATTTGCGGTGAAATAGAAATTAGAAAGGCTCAACAAGAAAGCCTCATGGAACGCTCAATTCATTCGTTTTGGGGATGAACCTAATTTTTTGCAGCCTAAATCGCGCGGAAATATCTAACAAAATGGACGCCCGCGAAAACGCACAATCTGCGATTTGACTGCAGAAATTCGCAGCGATCAGCGAAAATGACACAATGTGAACAGATTTTTTATTTCATCTCAGTTCGTATGATAAGTAACTAAATAATACTTTACAAATAAGAAAAAAGACAGTTTTAAAAAACACTCAGAATTACACCGTAAATACAAATTCGATTTACGCGGCTGTACGACCAACTGGTTGCCCATAGAAAACCTCAAGCGACTTTTTGCCACTTAGGCGCAACTTGTCTGTTGCTAGCAGCAATTTTGCTGCTCGAAGACGTACGAGCTGCGCGTCCTGACAGCAAGTTGCGAGGATGAATAGCTAGTGTGGCCCTGCATAAGAAGAAAACACTAGCTTAGCTGTAGAGTAAGTCAACCTTACAAACTCGTTTTCTTCGTGCTATCGACGGAGTTATCAACGTTCCCGTTGATACTAATGCATTTTATGCGATTAACACCACGTTCGGAATTGCAGCCATCTACATTATAGTGCTGAGGCCAAGCACACTCTAAGCAATTATGAGCTGCAGCATTTGCCACACAGCACTATGCTGCATATACGGTTAGTAGAGTAATGCGAATGAGGTAAATTTGAATTACACGTTGCTTTGAGTTGTTGGAACTCAACAAAGAAAATTGGCCAAGACGCAACCTACTGAATTTGCTCCGCAGGCAGCTTTCTCCCAGAGTTTAATAAAGCCCTTACTGGCCACTTCCGGCAGCTGTTAGCAATGTGTACATTGGCCTTTAGCCTTATTTAATAGCTAACTGTATCGTAGAATTCTACATCACTTGGATACTGACAATAAAGCATCAAACAACAATATTGCAACATTAACATTTTTGACACAGCATTCACAGAAGAATTCGTCACATTGAAGTTTTGTTCCTGAGTGCCGCTGTGAGCTCTTCTATAGCAAAGGTACCAGTTGCACTAGGAAGAAGCGGTTACGTGCAACGCTGAGATAGCTTGCTGCTTATGCTGGTTCCCCAGTCTGCCGTATGCTTCATGTAGATAGAAGTTTTATAGTGACTATGAAGAGGATCAGTTCATTCAAACCGAATTCATCAAATTACTCTGAGAGAAATGAGAAAGTAACGTTTCAACGTCCCAATTCAAATTCTATTTTCCCTGGACAGCACAATTTGAAGCATGGCACTATCCTTTCCGTAGGAGGCATCTCTTCTGCGGCCGTAGGGATTAGTTCGACATGCCTGAACTAGTGCGCTAACTACGGTTGCTAATTTTCCATTACTACTTTAAAAGATTTAAAGATTGGAAAGGATCAGACGCCATTACAAACCTACTCACAGCTCGAATACGTTTTATGTAGGATAAATGCTGTAGCTTTTACCTGCTAGGAATGTACTGTACCTCAGCACAATGTACAGTCAAGGAGTTAGCGATTGGCAGGTGAAGGAAAGTTAAGTTAAAAGATCCTAGTGGGCTTGACTCTTGGGGAATTTCAGAGACGAACGTTGGTCTCGCCCGTCTGGATCGTGTTGCAGGTTTTAGAAGCAACCCGATGACTCTTGAGACGACTGATACCTCTATTTTGAAGAGTCGAATTGAGTTTACAAGAGTCTCAGGGTTAGTCGATTCACGGTGAACGCCTGAAACTCTCTTTAACGGGGAGACCAAGCACTTGGCTTAAATTTCCGATTAGTCAATCCTGTCGGGTTAAGCGCAACTTTGTCTCGCCGTGGCAATGGATGACACCTTCGGTTTCATGTATCGTGCAGGTTTCATTCGGAAGCTTGTAGTTTCTGGAGCCTATGACGCTTAGCAGGAGCCAACTCTGCCTGCTGAGCTGTCCATATTCGACTTTACGTCATAGTCCTCTAAATTTTTCTACCCCTCAAATAATCCCTTCACTTACGTCCCGCAGAAGAAGATCACATACCGGTATGCGCTGACCTCTCTTGTTAACCTGGCATAACATCAATGAATCACCCCGAATTTAAGAGACTTTTCACTTCTAACACCCACTCGCCTCCAACACTTCCTAAACAAGTACTGCTCACGCCATTCATGTTTCGCCTACACAAGGTGTGAGATCATATGTTGACCCTGAGTTTAGGAGACTTTTCACTTCCAACACCCACTTGCCTCCAACATTTCCTTAGGGGAAGTTTCGCTCATGCCGGCCATGTTTCGCCAACAGTTGCAGTAATGTCGGACGGTAAAGAGACTGGCGAGACCAGAATGATAAAATGCCCCGCGCAGTCTGAGTGTCTCTGAGTATTTCATCGGGGGACTCCAGAGACTTTTCTTGCAGGAGGGTCGCTTCGCAGAAGCAATTCAAATAAAGCATTTCACCCTTCAGTCGCAATCGGAATGTGAAGATACAGTTGCTGCTAACCCACCACCAAAAAGTTTTTTTTTTATTCAAAATAATAGCATCAAGCAAACCCTAATGTCGAATAAAATGTAAGGAAATATCTAAGACTGTATATTAACATTATTAATTAACTGTACAGGTAGGTACATCACAATTACACCCTAGAAAACTAATCATGGGTAAAATGTACCCTATGCAACACTATACCTTCAGATAGGGATATTTGGCTCGTGTTTTAGGGTTAACTAATGGCCGATCTACACAGTAGGCTTTTCAATGTGTTCGCTAATCCACTTGTAAGAATGTGCTATTTGCAGTGCCATAGAAATATCAGAAATGACCACTGGTTTCTGAGAATTATTTTCGTTCAAATATGAAGAGATATCCATCACTTACCTAGTGACGCTTGCCGAGGAAACTGATTAGACTGCTAACACTTCAATAACCTTTTGTGGCGAACATTCTGTTGTGTGTTCAACGACGTTACGAGACATTCTGTTCAGTGGATGAGTGAACGCCTTGAAAAGACTAACGTGTAGACATGACTTAAAGCTTAACGTACGAAAATTATCAATCGATTGGCGGCTTTTCAAAGTCAAGTTATGCTACTCGTAAGCCCATAAGACTTGATTTGTTGATAATTTTGCCCCTTTGAGTCGTTTTTCAGGCGATAGAAGCAGCCTGATTGCATTTGAGAGGGCTGAAATCCTAATTTTACGGCGCAAGATCGAATTTTCGGAAGTCCCAGGGGTAATCGATGAAGGGTTAAACGCCTGAAACTCAATTGTCAATGCCAGCGCACCTATTTCTGGTCCTGGACAAGCCCAGCACGTTGGTCTTAATTTTGCTAATCAATCGAAAACGCCTTTAAAATGATCGCAATGTGCGGTTTCAGAAGTAAAGACGGTATCGGTTACAGTAGATGTTCATTGAAAAAAAAAGTTTTAGAAAAGAAAAGGAAAGAAATCAATATGGTTTGTGCCTGTAAAGAATTCGATTAGATCAGACTATAAAACAGCCATGAACAGCTCACGGACCGTAAGGACCATTCATGGGGAGGAGTCAAGGCCTAGAATCCGGTTTTCTTGACGATATTTTGCAACTTTTTAATCTATCCTTTACCAAGTGGCTGAAAAACACATTTTCCTTAGGAAAAGCATTAACAAAATATCCAATTATATCACTTACCCACTAAAAGGTTAAAGAATGAAGCTTTAGAAAAAGAAGCAATAGGTTGCCTCTTGGTCTGAAAACGCTATTGGTAACTCCAGCAAACACTTCAAGAGTTGTATCAATTTTTGTTCATTTTTACTGCAATTTCTACGAAAACTGCTATGATCATGTCCAGTTTAAATTCTGTCACAAGACCCACGTACTGCATGTGTCACATCACGTCAAAAATACGATTACATAGCAAGGAACGCCCACGCAAACTGAAAACACAATTCAAACATCGTTTATATTGTATATGTTGTGCGCGTTTGGTGGATTTGCGCGATCGATCGATCGCGCTGCGCGTTTGGTGGATCGTTCAAATTTTTAAATGGAAAACAAAAAACCAGTCCTTGCCTCCCGACATTAAACCCGAATATAGTCCAACGTAACCGAAATTACGGCCTAATACCTACAACATCCACCAAACGCGCAGCGCGATCGATCGATCGCGCAAATCCACCAAACGCGCGCAACATATACACGATCAAAGGACAGCGAACAGGTAGCAATTGGAACGTTAATATTTGAATTCACGGCGCTGAGGACCCTCATAAAGTGTAAATAAATCAATAGAGACTAACGCGAACTAACAAAACAGGAAATCGTTTGTTTGGCAGGAGACCGAGGGCAAGCGATCAGCCAGTGTTTTGGACGAGGAAGAGGCCTTCCAACATATTATTAGTAAATATATATATATATATATGTATACATCATTTATTTCTGTCTGAAGAATTAATTGCTACAGCAAAATTCTAATCGTTTAATCGACTGAGTGAACGCAAAATGAATACAAAGATGGTATTTTGTGTAATGCATAGCTTACGTTGAAAAGGTTTGCGCGTGCAGCATATTATAGAGCGTTAAATATAGTGAACGTATGCACGATATGGTAAAAATGGGTGTAAACTAGAACGCCCAAGGGCGTAAGCCCATCACCACGGTGGGAGCAAATTTCAATACCGTCATTTTTGATGATCAGCTAACTCTAGATATATTCACACCTAGGTTAACCCACTTTATTCCCTGCAAAAAAAAATATGAATATTGCACAACTCCTTCTCCCTGTTTTTGGGTGGAGAGACAAATTTCAATGCCGTCATTTTCATAGACAGCTAACTCTAAATTTTTGGCATTTTTCATGTTCCAGTCAACCCACCTGACTGCCTAAAAATATTATTATTATTATGAATTAACTCCTGCTACCTCTTTTTGGGTGGAGAGACAACAAAATATATCGCCATCATTTTTGATGGCCGGCTAATTTTATAGTTTTTTTAGCAATGTTCACATCTAGGTCAACCCTCCTGTCTCCCTGCAAAAAATTATTGACATTGCTCTACTCCTTCTCCCACTGTCTGGGTGGGCAGACAAATATACAGGATATACAAACCTCAATCTTCAACAAAAACCTTATCACCTCTCTTACTTTGTTTGCGGGTAATAATAACCTAACCAAAACACAGAAAAAATCGACAGTAAGCTCGAATCACTCACTTCTAAACTTTCTGCTGAGGTTCTGTATATTTTAATGTTGCGCTAAGAAGTTTCCGTGCGTCCTAAAATTTTCTCTTCATTTTCTACAAAATAATTGTGTTCATGCAGTTCTTCTGAATCTGTACTAAGTTTGAACAGTTTATATCTTCGCTCGGCAAGTCTCAACAACTTCAACAGCGTTACTAGATTCCGTAATGAGCAAGTATTTCTAATTGGATAGGTATATTTCCATACTGATTGGCTGCATATGACATATCCATTGGCTGAGTATATAGGTATTCATATTGGATGGGTAATTACCTTCGCCAAGGAGGTTATGTTTTCGTCATGTTTGTCTGTCTTCTGTCTGTCTTTCTGTCTGTCTGTTTGTCTGTCACCAAGATAACTCAAAAAGTTATGAACCGATTTGGATGAAATTTACAGGGATTGTTAGGTATGTTAGGAGGAACAGATGATTAACTTTTGGTAAAGATATGTCCATTTTTTTGTTTGTTTATCTGCCTCATTTTTCTCGATGCTATAACTCAAAAAGTTATGGATGGATTTTGATGAAATTAACAGGAGTTGTTGGGTATATAACAAAGAGTATATGACCAAATTTTGGTGATGAACCGTTGGTTCGTTCGTTCATTTATCACTGTTTTTGATTTTATGCTTGTTAGCACAATAACTCAAAAAATATTGAATGGATTTTTATGAAATTTATAGGGTTCGTTAGCAATGTTAAAAGACATAAATGATCAAATTTTGGTGCAGATCAATTTGTTTGTTTGTAAGTTTGACTTCTGTTTGTCATAACGTTTATTAACAACATAACTCAAAAAGTTATGAACGGATATTCAAGAAAATTGAACAAGCTGTTATTAATATCAAAAGGCACAAATGATTAGATTTTTGGAGTTTATGCAAAGAAAATTATTGTTTAGAACTAATTTGAATTTTTTGCTACCGTTGCCTCACTTGGCGGAGGTATGCGCTCTCAGAGTGCTCTAGTTTGGGCATATTTTCAAACTTGATAGGAATCTTTCCGTGTTGGATGGTGTTAGGTCCTCAGCTAAGCCAAAGTAAACTAATTTAACCAAATTTACCTGAACCTAATGATGTCATTACGCGAAGTAACGAATCAGTCAACACTGTAATTTAATGTAATTAATACTAAGTAAAAACGTAATTTGAAAACAAACAGTACTGAGTAAAAACGGTTATCTGAAACTGCTCACCTCATGCCAGATTCCCGTTGCAGCGGTCACCACAGTTTCACTTTTTACATGCAGCTGAACAACCGCAGTTCGCCGTCATTTTAAAGTGTCTTCGCGAGTGTCTTCCATCGAGATGAGAAATCCCATTAACTTTAGCCTGTGTTGAAACTTCAGAATTTTGAATTGAGTTTTTGGTGTTTTCCCAAACCGATTACGATTGAAACCGCATCAACCTCAATCCTGGATGGAAGTGTCCTTATCGACGACACCTTTTCCGCGCCTAAAAACGCGTTCTCTCAGCAAATTACCCAGATATTTTACATGGATACATGAAAACTTTTTAGCGCTGTTGCTATCTTGAGCGAAACTATGGGCGTGTTCGACTGAGCGCAAAAATTAATCGTTCAAGTTTTCACTTTTTCGAAACTTCACGCGCCTACACTGGCTTCGACCAGCTGAATTGACTAACTGGGACTTTCAGATACCTAATCTTGCTCTGTAAAATGGAGCTCTTAGCCGGCTCAACGTAATCGCGTTGCTGTTAACGCTTGCAACTCGATGCAAAGTGACAAGCCCACGCTTCTGTCTAAATTTTCGCCTTGATGGAAGAGGATCCCTCTGGTGAGTAGTCCTGGGCCTTTTTTTTAATACTTTGATTAAGTCTGAGGCAGTCATGCCTTTTGAAAGTAGGTTCTTGGTGACTGCAAGAATTTCAGCTTTCTCCATTTACATTGCATGTCTGACCCTTAATTATTCAAAAATCTGCAAAAAACTGGGACATGTTAGCATCTCAAAATCTGGCAGGAATACTCACATAATGTTGTACATTTAAAAAATCATAGGTTTAACAATCCATCAACGGTTTTCATACAGTGATGCTCAAACTTTTCACACACCCATCGTATGCACCACAGACAAAGGAAGACACAGACACACCACTTCTCAGAGAACATCAAATCGATCGCAAGAGACCATCTTGACGTCATCATTGTCTCTTAATGCAGCTACAGACATCTTCATAGCGCTGGTATCATGGATGCAATTATGCAATTCAAAGCACAGTTCGTTTACTACAGACAGTTATGTCAAGCAATAGAGCCTGCAGCACCTGAAGTTGCAGCATAGTGGCGTCACACAAAAATGTATCAGCCAATAGCGTCACTCCTTTT
>LQNS02278171.1:17608380-17621367 GCA_001587735.2 Parhyale hawaiensis | reverse complement strand
ACCGTAAAACTGGGGTCTCCGTGTGAGTGGCACTTGGAGCTAACGAGGATAACTAAAAAATCTGGAAAACTTATTTATGTAAATGTAGCAGGAGTGCTTCCGAATGGCGCTTTACAGGCTTCTCGCTTTGATGTTTTAAGGTGAAAAGATTGCGCCTTTGCTGAGTCTGTTTGCTCAGTAGAAGGCTACGGGCGTAATCCTCCCAAAGATCTAAAATGTAGTGGAATTTTTTGTAGTTTCGTGAGAAGAGATCATGGAAAAGCTTGAGTTGTGATGTAGTGCATCTTGTAGCGATTATTGAAGCCCTAATTCCGGGAATAAAAGTAACCCTACTTCAAACTACATCGATTTCTCTTCAGGGAGAGTTCACAAAACTGTTCTACCTGTCAAATTAGACCAGTGATTCAAATGTTGGCTGCTGACAGATGCAAAATTAATTTGCGATGCAACGAAAGTAGTGCCTTCCATTTACTGTATTACTTATCCTAATCTCAAAAGATTATTAATTGCATAAACGGATTATATGATTATTCCTGATAAAACGTTTTATAACATATGAACAAATAGATTTCTAACAATATCGTTTTTCTATTAGTAAGATTGTTTACAGATTAGTGACTGAAAATTAAAACGACTTATGTACTCTTGTTGTTTTTTGATTCACACCGAGCTGATTCACTTTTTGTTCTTTGCCTGTTATCACGCGAGGTCCAACCAAGCACAATCAGTTCATATTTAGTATTTAAAGCTTTACCTGTCTACAATAATGCAAGGTCAAACCAAAAACAATCAAAGCTATTCATTGTTTAAATATTTGCCTATAATAACGAGAGCTCCAATCAAATCAATTTAATTATCAAATCTTTTCTTATAAAAACCAGAGGTCCAGTCACGCATATATAAGATAATTTAATGAAGCCCAACGTTCATGTCTTACTCTAAAGATAAGTTCATTTACTCACTAGGGGGCGGTAGCTTAGTAACTATAGAGTACTCGCAGCAACCCACAGTCTTGCACGACAACAGCCTGACGGGCCTTGAGCCCCGAACAGACATTGGAGTGTGAACACACACCATACTGTGGCCTATACGTCCTCGCTCTCACTTCACTACAGTAGATAGAATATAATTACATCAGCAAAACAACCATTTCTTCGTTCCTAGTCGTGAGTCCGCTCTGAAGAATAACTTCTACCAAGTCTTCTAAGCACGACCTCAGAGAAATGAAACTTCGGTATGGGAAGAGAGTGAAAAAAATCAATATCCATGGAACTGCTGGATAAGAATGCAGCCGCGTTCGAAGCTTATATGTATTTCAAATAATGCAGTGAAAGAAATTCATTTATTGTTTAGGCTTACTAGTTTCGAAACCATCTCCAACCTGGCCCAGTTTTCGGCTGTCGGTTTTCACCTTAGCGTGACACAATGTTCAAGAAGTATATAAATGAACACACGAAACGAATTATTAGAGTGTTTAGTTATATTCATTCACTTCCATGGCCCTCGAGAAAAATAATTGTGGACTGGATTATTCTTGCAACTTAACTTCCTGCAAATCGGAGAATTAACCCAGTCTTGGTGTGCGTCCGATTGGGTGGCGATATTAAGCCTTGCAAGCTTAACTTATCATGCAATTTAGCTGCGTTTTGGGCTTCCCGGTGTTGCAAGATGCTTCATTTGCATTGTATTACCTGTCCGTGGGAGCTCAAGCGTGAAGTTTTAATAATAATAATAATCCAGTTGAGGCATGTGCGCTAGCTTCGACCGTTGGATTAAGTTTCAGGCATTCCCTTAATCAATTGCCCTTCAGACTTCTAGACACCCAGTCATGTTCGGTAAAATGGAGTTTCCAACCGGCTCAACGCAATTGGGTTGCTTCTAACACTGCAACACGGTTTAGAGCGACGAAGCAAACGCTCCTCTCGAAAGTTCCGGATAAATCTAGCCTCGAAACCTTAATTTTCCGTCCAAGCGAATGCTCCCGTATTCAGGCTGGGCGGTTTCGCTACAAGAGAATTTTCTTCTCTGATATTCCTGCAGGAAAGCGATATCTTGCAAGGAGGATACGGAACCTTACTAAGAAAGGGCTAACCGCTTATCGGGCCAGTGACCATATTAAGTTACATCCATAATGCTGTTCTTACTAAAGCATTTTTCAACCTTTCCTTAGAGGGCTCAGGGTTGAAACGAATCTACGATACTGAACAAAGAACTTTTACACCCCGTTGTAGCAAATCAAAAGTGGTGCTGTATAGGATACAGTGTTGAACTCTATTCGTGTGACCGCACCTATGCTAGCTGAACCTAACCCATTCTTCATTAACCTAATCAAACCTAACCTAAAATAACCAAACTTTACTTGTGTGTATATATATATATATATACAACTTATATAGCTGTATGTAATACCGTGATTTCAAAAATTTATTTTTTAAATGAGACCAGTCTTTGCTTTACCTACTCTAAAAAAACATGATTCTTTGACTGAATTAAAATATCTACCTAAGGAGACCAAACTTTACCAAATTGACGGATTGGTATTTATTGAAATTTGCCATATAACGGAATCTGGGGAGATTAGAAGCTCCTGAAGAAGCATAACCTAATACATCTGTTCTGACCTAACGAAATACATCCTCTGAGGGACACCACATACTATAGGGGACCCTTTCTCTATAGGCAATAGCTCATAGAGGGCCGGGGTGCAAGTCCCGGTGTCTCTTTGGGAATGGGCCTTTTGGTTCGTCCACTGCCGCCTATCTAATCTAATCTTTCTGTTAGTATAGAGGCGCACTCGTTCACTCTCGTTAGCATAGAGGCGCACTCGTTCACTCTCGTTAGCATCGAGGCGCACTCGTTCACTCTCGTTAGCATGGAGGCGCACTCGTTCACTCTCGTTAGCATAGAGGCGCACTTGTTCACACTTCTTGTGAAAGAGTACCCCACGTACCATAGGAGGACCATTTCTGTTAGTTAGTATTGTGGTGACTTTGGAGTACACTTCGTATGAACGAATAGGATTGAACATGGCTGTGAAAATGCTGCGGGCAGCAACCAACGACATGTGGCGATTTACAGCTTAGGTCAAAAATAAAACGGTAGCCATTGAGCGAGGGCGCAATTAGTGCTTAGAATGAAATTAAAAACAAGTTACTAAGCATAAATATTTCAAAAGGTGCCAATGCATATTTTTTGCCATCACTTTTAACGTCCGACAACCCTTGCAGGAGAGTAAAGAATTACTGCCCGCAAGCCAGTAGACCGCGGCCTTCAGTTCTGCTGCATTAAAATTCTGCACCGCTTGACAACAACTCCAAGCCAATTATTTCCCTTTGGTTCAAAGCCAATGGAATATTCTGGGATTTGTGCCTCCATTGAGGGAGTAGCTTTACGTTTTTGAGACACGTGTGGCTGAGGAAATATGTACCGAAAATGGTTACAGAATTCATACTGCCTTGTATCTGGATCATGGAATGTCCCAGTGCCCAAAAACACTTCCAACCCTCTACCTGAATGATCAATTTCTAAGCGTTGATTCGTGAACAAAAGCAACTCCTGAAGATAATTTTACGTTTTGCGTGCAAGTTTTGTATCGTGAATGCTAACAGAAGCAGGAGAAACTTTTAGTTAGCAAATGGGACTTGTAAAAATCCCAAACAAAAACTTAATAAGTTAAGAAATCCTACAGTTATTCTGATTCGTCATCAGCTGTAGGTTTTCCGTTCGAGTCCGTGACTTGACCCTTTTTATTTCTATTAAAACATAAGGGAGGACGGATGAGCCGCTGTGTGGATAATCCCATGTGTTGACCAGAGAAAAAACTGGATGAGTTCTCGGGTTATTAACAGTTAATATTCAGGGTAGACGGATGGGCTCCCACTTACGGCTCTACCTTAATATCTTTTCCATGATGCTAAGAGCGCACAAGTGTGCTTGTGTTACTTTTATGCTGTGATAGTTTAGGGGTAGAGTGGCGTTGAGGGGATATGTAGGCTCCCAGTTCGAGTCCCTGACTCCTCGACTCTTTGTATACTTTCAAATATATGTATCAAACTGAAGCTAATTTCATAAAATAAGTATAAGTGTCGACAGATTTCATTAAAACTCGAAGTTTCGGGATTATTAATCTCCCATCATCAGAATACTAAATGATAAAGAAATGAAATTAAGAGCACCTAAAAGGAGTATCATAATACTTCAGATGAACTAGGTTCAGACAGGTGTCGACTGGTGGGACCGAAAAGGCGGAGGGAAACGAGCAAGTACAGTCGGAGGAATTAGCGTCAGTCATGGATCGTGACGAGTGGTACAGCTGTGGTCATGATATTGAAGTTGGGCTTTGTTTTATGGATATAGAGTGATTCTAGAGTTGTGAATTCTATTAGATTGGAAAGGGCTATGACAGAGAAGTCTTTCCGGCTAATTGGAGGGTTGCTTTGTTCTGCATCAAGACGGTGAGCTGAATGTATAGGTTTTGCTTGTTGTAAACAAATATTATGACGAACATTAGTAAAACACACAAACGAACGAACCGATCATCACCAAAATTTGATCATTTAGGTCTTTATGTTTCTAACAATTGTAAATTTCAAAAAGATGCAATTCATAAATTTTTGAGTTATTTGACTAACAGGTATAAAATCCAATAGAGACAGATAAAGAAATAAAAAAAAACAGATAGTCACAAAACTTTGGTCATTTATTTTTCGTAATATACCTAAATATGCACAATAATTTCATCAAATTCCGTCCATATCTTTTACAGTTAGGGTATTAAGAAAAAAAAGACAGACAAACAAACGGATGAACGGATCTTCACAATCAAAAGTTAATCATCTGTTCTTCCTAACATACCTGAAAATCCCTGTAAATTTCGTAAAGATCACTCCACAGTTTTTTAGGTCATCTTAGTGACAGACAAACTCGACGAAAACATAAGCTCTTTGGCAGAGCTAATTAGAGCACAATGTTCTGGACGTCATGCTAAAGTAACAGTCATAAAGCCTTTAAATGTACAAACAATATATATATATCTTTAAGGGGTCAGCAACGTCTAATACATCGATGAAAGAACTTCGTTCGATGATGAGAATACTCATTGCATGGAGTAACAGCCTTACCCATCAACTGCTAATATAACGCTCCACGCCAGCTGCTGCGGTGATTAAACTAGAACTCTAGGAACAGAATATTCAACAATAAGACTTCAACTCCTAACATAAATGATACATGATCTTCTATCAAAACAGTAGAATTAGACGTAATAAATTTTTCAATTTTTATAATATCTTGTAAGCAAATATATTTGAGTTTTTGATTCAGCCAGTCACGTTATAAGCACACTTTGAGTCCTGTCATTTTAAACGGTTAAGTTTCTCCTCCCACGCTTTCATGATTTTCATTCGGAGCAACTTCAGGGTCTCCTCCCAAATAAAATTACATTATAGTATGAAGCATCTCTGTTGGTCAAGCCACGGTCCTCTCACTAAGCCGATCTCAGTATGACACATCAACTGGACACACTCTTTCCCTGTCTATTAAACAATAATCAACCCATTTTTTTCTTCTTTTTCTTCTATCGCCATCATTGTGAAACACCAAGTTAAGATTAAAAACAATTTCTGCAACCCTTCATTTTGTCAATTCCATCTCTTTCAATGTAGCACTGATTCTTTTTCCCTTACCTGCATTATATTTTTAACGCCTGTACCTAGTAGCTTGCGAGCAGCAAACTCTCTTTCAATCAACCATTGAATCCCGATTGCCAATACAGTATATGCCAATAGACCGCCGTCGTGTTTAAGCTCTAGTATTCAATGCTACCATATTTCTTATACTACGTTAACCCTCCAATTATTAACACGAAGTCATTTCTGAGATCCGTTCCTCTAATGCATTATTTCATACATGCTTCTCAATCAATTTAGCCGTGTATATTCTCCCAGAGTCTATAGCCTCTAATTTTAAAACAAAGGCCAAATTAAAACTCTACTCTCCAAAACACCACTTTGGTATTTCACTCTCCATTATTCAACCCATGCCACTTTTCCCCTAGCTCCTGTTCTAACAGCCAAGGCCACCTTGAGGCCTTCTCGCTTCACCAACATATCACTTTCGCATATCACTTCCTATCAATCAGCCACAACTCGAAGTTGCAAGCAACACCATGTGACCGTCCCACAGTTCCGATACAAACACTAATGACCAGCAACACCATCGCACAACATCCCCCAACCAATCGTTTGCAAACGCCAAAGTTGGGTCGTACGTTGACTTTATGGAAGTGTCACTTTACTGTTAATGGCCTCCCGAGTTCCACGATCGCCAATAGCTCAGAGTTATTTTGTTTACTACAATGTAGTTTGCATCAGGATATTTATTGCATGGACGTGCACTCGGTCAGCTGCTGGGCAACGTAAGGGATGGGAAACGAGTGTATAAAGCTTTCAATGTTCATTTACTGAGTTTATTGCGTTACAGAGCTTCAAATATCACTGCTAGAATGTTATAGTTCATGGACTCATAAATTGCAGCTTGGTATTAAAGACCGTCATATACTCATGTTTAATTATTTTACTATTAATAAGCTGATGCACATTTTTACACTAATATGTACGAATGCCATTATTAGTGATCGATGCTAGGTTAACTGGACCATATATTTGATAGTGGTAATACAATGGATATATTATACTAATGCAAAGATTAGCTATACCTAAGGTAATGTAATTTAGTACTTTATTTTGGGAAATTTAATTACTGAGTGCTATTTACTACACCATGTTACAGGAAATGCAGGTTACTAAATATTATATATCTTCGCAATTGAAAACAAAGAGTCTTGCTACTTAGTACTCAAATTCTCGCGAAAACCCGCAGCAAGCAATACTGCAAAACCACACTCAGCGCGCAGTAACACCGCTACCAAAGACTTTCGCTTATGTATCATATCATAATTCATGTAAAACTATTATCCGTTGAATATTCTACAAAATCGAAATCATCTAAACGTCCATTAAATGTGTGTTTGTTGCTGCCATGATTACTGTTGTAAATTTTCCACGGCCTTTCCCACTTAACCACCTCTAAACCTTTATGGTTTAAGCAGACCTGACGCAGCAATGCCCTGCCACCAAGAACTCCTGAAACACAACCCACATTAGCCAATTCCAAAATCTTTCTGATTGTATTTGTAGCCAGTGTTCCGACAGACCTGATGTAGCAATCTCCGGTCGCCTGCAACTCTCTAAGCATCTTCAACAAGAACTTTAGGTCTCCCAGAGCAGTCCGCCAGTAATTGGCTGCCTTCTCAATGGATCAAAGAAGAGACTCGCTTTCTGAGAAACGTTCATGTCAGGAACATTCGCAATAGCAGAATACACTTCACATTAAACATAATATCTCCAATCATCGCTCCCGGCAATGTCAGGAGGGATGTATTTGTGAGTTAATCATAAACGCATGTCAGCATTCTGAATCTGCATTAATTCAATAGTTTGGTATTTTGTGAATTTGGAAGCTGCAGAAGTCCGATGGGGCGTCATGAGTCACAGTTCATTCAATGTACAAAGAGGAGAGCGAATTACACAACGTCACAAATCGCATCGTCATGAGACTCGCCCTTCCCTCTGGAATTTACTGGATTAAATAACTTACCAACAATATGTCCTATCAAGGGCCGGAGCCTGAGTATCGGCTCTTCTCTGTAAATAAGCCTGTTGCCTGTTGGTCGGCCTATTGCCAGCTATCTAATATAATTTAATCTATTGCGTCTGTCCTATTTATACACTACAGCCATGTTGAAACTTACTAGTTAAATATTTTTTCATCCATGATCTCAATAACAGGGGAAACGTGACCGTAATTGTAGAACTTGGAATTTATATAGATACAGCAGCTGATGAAGACACCCTGAATCTCGTACATTCACTAACGAAGTTCACTACAACAGCTTGCTAATTTAAAACTTATGCTAGAGCTAAGGCATTTCTGATGCGGAGCTATAATGAAAATGATCTAATTCGATTACATTTAGGTTTCTTGAAACTTCAGGTCTAATGGTTGATTGATTGATTCTAGGTTCAGGCGTTAATTACAAACTGATTACGATCGCAGGACTGAGTTATGTAATCTATAGTAGTGACTCCAACGCTGAGAACTAAAATTCCAGACAAGCTACAGTACTCGTATCAGCTTATCTGGATGTAACTAGAAAACTCCATAACTTCACACGAGCACCGCAATACCAAAGTTTGTAACAGGATGCCCGAGTGCTGCAGTCGCACGAGGAATGCGCAGGTTCGAGACTATGCCAGCAGTCGAGTTCTTGTGCTTGGCTTGCTGAGTCAGCATTCGGTGTCTGGATGCTCTTGCGGAGATACTGACCCTAACTAGAAACGAGGATAACGGGAGGGGGGGAGGTTTCCAAGTCATTGAAAAAGAGCCTTCTATCGGTAGCACCAGAGCTCTTGACGATCTGTAGTCAATTGCAGTAGCATAACTCTGCAGCCGGTTGCCATATACAGTATCTGCAGCACAAATCAGTACATGTGAGTTTCTAACACGCTATCTGCTGTCAGGCTGGCTTAACATTTACGTTGCCAAATCAAAACTCACGACCAGATCTCCTGAACATGGACGCAGAAGTTCTTTGTATGCAGCATCGCATTAGGCTTATGGGTACGTTCAATTTACCACACTAAGAGCCTAACTTTGACTTATTGATGAGAGCTGCGAGGTAATTGAGGTGGCAGCCTCAGAGAGGCAGCTGCATAATGCACAGGCGACCTTAGCAGGCCAGTTATTGTAGAGCCTCTGGTGGGCTAAGGTTTTGCATTCAATAGCCCGCATCAGAGTGGTAGGCTGCCTTTTGTATAGAAGTATTGACGCGTGATCCCAAAGTGTGCATCAGTACCGTGAATATTAATAACTCAGCAAACACTGTAAGCTACAACGTTTACTTTTTATCTTGTCACTCTGACGAGAATGCTATAGTGTAGATTATTTACGGCTGAGCGTGATACCGTTTAGTATTAACCTGTCACATGGACGAAGATATTAGTAATGGACGAAGATATTAGTATAGACTAGCTGCTCCCGTGGAAATTCCACGGTTAGTGAATGTTTTCACTTACCTTATTTAACCTGAGGTATTTAGTGCCCATATTTTAGCCCACCCCGCCTGAACTGACGTCCGCCGCCTAACTCAGTCTATCGTTAAGCACTCCGTATACGTAACACCTCGTCTACTCTTTCCTAGTATTTCGATTTTACCAGTGAATCTTGCATTAGTTCAGTCAGCTAAGACTTTCACTGGTGTTTGATAAAGACCTAAAAATACGACGGTACCACTTGCAATGTTCTTTTATGCATTTGTATACCTTTTCTAGGCTCTGTTTCCCACAGTGTATAGATATTTTAGCACTCCATAAGCTTTCACGTTTTAGTTTTTGGTAGCGTATCCGATTTTTTCTCAGTACCCGTGGATAGTGATCAATAACCCATTATTTTCCTGCTTTGTTTAATGCAATAGCTATATAATAAAAGAAAAGAGAATCTGTCAATTTGCACTTGTGTTTTGATAGAGACATAGAAACATGACGGTAGGTATATTGTGCAATGTTCTCTTATGCATTTCCACACCTTCTCTAGGTTCTGTTTCTCACAGTTTACAAATGATTTAGCCCTCCTTTAGGTTACAAGTTTCAATTTTTTTTTCGGCGTTTCCGATTTTTTCTCACTATTTCGGAACCCGTGGATACTGGTCTGTAGCCCATAATTATTCTACTTTATTTAATGCGACATCTATTTCGTAAAAGAATACAGATTTGGTGAATTTCCTCACTCGCACCCGGAGAACCTTCTGTTCTCAAGATGTCTTTGTGTTTGCTCAGACTGTAGTGGCGGATGCTTCCCCGGCAGCACATTAGCTTGAAAAAAAAAAAGTTGAAGGAGTAAAGATGCCCAACACTACCCGTTCTCTTCACCGCTAGCATATCATGGCAACGCAACTGGCTTCATTAGAAATGCTATCCGCTGCTAGCAAAGCGAATAGAATGATGTGAAAAAATGAAAAGCCGTAGGTATATATGATACGGAGGACTTTATTCATACTAGTGCACCAAACGCGACCCTTTTGATGAATAAGTCATACAAATATATATTTGAAAACATCTCGGCTCAACAAAAGGTTTGACATGCACCAAGCGCAACCTTTTTGTTGAATAAGTCATAAAAATATATATTTGAAAACATCTCAGCTTAACAAAAGGGTTGATAGTCTAGATGAGACGTAATTAAGTGACATCACCCGTAGCACCGTTGAAAATGAACATNAAACACGGGCATGCAGGCAAGCGCCCAAGTGCCTCCCCGTATCCAAGATACCCTCTCCGCAACAAAAAAGTTGGGTACCTCGGAATTTTTTTCTTCAGTATTAGATAGGGGAAAATACGGCTTCGGACAGACGGACGGACGGACGGACGGACTGACAGACAGCTCTCTTATTATGGTATAGATTTGAGGTTAAGTCTCTAATTTCCGTCTATCTATTATTGAAGAGCGTGACACAAAAGGTAGGGAGGTACGTAGAAGCATATCAATATTTAGAAGATAAGATAGGGCTGTGCGTGACACCATTCAGTTTTGATCTTGTCACACTAGCGAGGATGTCAGCATAGGGCAGCTAATACTGTAAGTGACAGCGTCTGCATTCATCCTATGACATATGAATCAATACTTCAGAGCCGATTTTTTGTGGCTAAGTTGTGTGCGTGAATACAACCACAAGTTGCAGAAACGACCAAATTCATGTCCACGTGACGATCAAAAACGTGGTCGTTGCACGGAAACTCGTTCTTGGTTGTGTTCACGACCACAAGTCGCAACTTCATTTTTAGTGCGCTTGTCGGTCTTGCGTGGTTGTGACGTCACATGTGTTTATTTACAAAGTGAAGTTGATTGTTTGGAGTAGAATTGGATTTTTATGCGGCTAAAAAGTATTGTTTATGGTTATGTGTTATGTTAGGCTGAAGTTTACATCAAAGCAGCGTGATTGAAGACTGCTGTGATTGCTTATGGAGCGGAGTGCATATCTGTTTGTTGACAAGATGAGCTTGTCTTGTTTGTCAAGAGAGGGCGCTGAATACCGTCTCATGTCCTTGTGGCTGCTCCATAACTTTGTTTACGGTTGCGTAGTTTTGGTTGTTCACGGAGAAACGCCTCTGCTAAGATTGACCATGACCGCTCGTGGCCACGTTGTACTGCGCTAATTTTATTGAGTCGATTGAGGTAATGATAACTCACGCAATGATTTTTGTCTAATCTGGGTAAGTTATTAAGCGACCGTAACAGTATCCCGTAACACATTGCACAACATGTGAAATTGTTTTGGAATCAAAGATTGTGTGATTGGAAGAAGTAGGTATGTTTTGAGGGCTAAAAAACTTCCTCAATGAGGGAAATTTCAGTGCTACTTTGAAAATCTACCTTCGTATACCCTGTTTACAAAAACATATATAGTTGAAATTTCATTACTTCAAACAACGTTCCTCTTAATAAGTTGCCAAAAATCGGTAAAAAAAATAGGTAGAAAAAATTTTACTCAAATGTCTAATAATGACAATGGCAATCCAAAAAATAGTAATTATTTATATCAGTGAGCAAAATAGCTACTTGCCTTAGTATCCTCTAAATCCGTGCAAAACTCACTATAGACATCTTTTAGCCACGATACCAACAACTACGAATATAGATAGATTCATTACATTAATTTCGCTGTATTGACAACAAGCGCAAGACGCCGAAACGCATCATATTGCTTCAATGTACCAACTAGGAAGACAATTTCTCACGTAATAAAATTTGAGCTACTGTCGTTAAGTTCATATGGCCTCCATCACTGCAGACTGTACCGCTAATTGAGACATTGTAGGTCGTATATCATAGTACTATACCAACTCTCATGATTATTCTCATATTCATAGCGAGACAGAGAATAGCACTGTTGAAACCCCAAGCAAAAGAAGTCAAAATTTTAGTAAAAATTGTACTGATTTCTTAGCGTTAAAAATTTCGGCATTAAACAGGTAGGCACAATATGGTGGTGTATCATCCCTTAGGATTAATCTTCAGTGCAGGACACGGTGGTGAAATTTAAAATAAAAAAAAATCGGCTCATCTACCGGCCGCAGTTCTTAAACAATATAACCTATTTGTCACTGACTCTCAAAATTTTTTAAAGTTTCAAGCAATACTATTCTAAGGCACAAGAACAGGCACTGTGCGTTTTGGGTATTTAATAAATTTTATTAAGGTAGTCCTAAAAATTTGTGGTGGATCTGCTCATCAAGCTGAGGACATATTGTTAATAATAGGCTTTGAGTAGAGTTTTTTAAAATTCCCGAGATTCATTCTTTGCAGAGCTACAAAAAAAAAGCCCAAAGAAGTTGAGAAATGCTAAAATTTTCTTTGATAGTAAATAGATAGTTAAAAAGTGGATAACTTTCAATAAAAATTAATTACTTAATTATTTAAACCAACAAAATATTTCTTGTTTCTGCTACTACACACTTTGAAAAAAAATATGTAGGTAAAACCTATTTTTGACTACTTTCCTATAAAAACGTACTTCTTTCTAAACTTCTCTTCTTTCCACAATCAATTTCGTCTGCTAATTCAGTCATTAACAGAATACTTTGGTTATTGTTGATTTTCATTTGCACAAACGTATTCTTCTACAGCTATGCCAATGTCAATAAAATTCTTTTGATGTAACTGTTCATTTCAATCATCAAAATATAGTCGTCGTCGCTCCTGGCGTCCACAAAATCCCCAAGATATCTGTTGTCAGCTTACACTACGACAGTTCCCTAAAGTATTTCTGTCTGCCAGTAACCCTACAATAAAGTAAAGACTTGCCTTCAATGCGTCGGAATGAGGAGGCGTGTCGCGTAAATAGCTCGTCTCTATGACAATTGCCGCAGCCAG
>LQNS02278171.1:17576603-17604264 GCA_001587735.2 Parhyale hawaiensis | reverse complement strand
GAATACTGAGCTGACGGTAAACATTTTATCGCCGTTTTGTCTTGTGGACACAGTTGTGTTTATACTGTATGTTCGTAGATAAAATAAATGTTAGAACCCTTTGCACTACCTCTGGGGAACAGAAAATTATCGAGTTACCTTTACTTGTCAATCATTTTTGGAGTAGCTCTCCAAGCCAGTCATTTTATTTGATTGAATGTATTGCCGCGCCCTCGAAAACACGACCGCATGGTCAAGAAAAGTATGAAAATGTTAACCTAAGCTCACTTTTAGCAGTACGGGCAAGGAGCTTGTATGAGAGGAGGGTGCATAGCTATACTTTTGAGTCAGAGCTCCGCCGTTAGAACATCTTTCGATCGGGGTGGAGGGATGGCCTCGCTTCGAAGGGAGAGAGAAAGGCCCGGCAGGGGTTTAGCACCTACCATCGGGGAAGTTTCCCGTAGATTTTGGGAATTTGAGTGCATCCCATGAATTTTCAGACCAATTTGAGTAAATTTACCAAGTCTAATGGTCAACAATTACATTAAAAATGAACTGTTACTACGTACATTGAAGTAAATATATATTTTTCCTGTTTGTATTCTTTAATAACTATCTCTGGAATTTCCTCAAGATTTGGGAAATTTTAAAAATCCCATTTGTGGAATTCCCAGTAGCATCGCTGAACCAAAGAGACTAGAATACAATCTAAACTCTTTGGCTGAACTTCTTCTTCACAAATCTCTTCACTCTTCAGTTTACTAGAGATCTTCGTAAGGGTAACGTGTGCGCGCGTGCGAGCCCAACACCACTCTGTAATCTGGAGTTATGCATGCTTCATTTGAAGTCTCCATACACGCTGTATGTGTTTGATGTTTGCATCAAAATATAATGAAAACTATAGATTACGGCAAAAAAAAGTTGAATTACCAATCTGATCGAATAATTGTTGCTGAATTTCGAAGCGACGTGCAACTGGCCGCTCAACCAGCTCTCTCTTGGGCCTCCCCCACCCCTTCAGAGCGAGGAAAGGTTTTTAGTTGTGATGCTCCTGGGCCCTTGCTCCCTCCCCCTATATTTACTCCGAGAGTACGGGCATTGCTGTAGCACGATATAACTAGTATCTGCATTTACACTGATTGTTTATTCCTAGTTGTATCGATACTAGAAGTAAATTAAGGTATAACAAGTGAGAAAAACTGCAGTTTCTTTGGATCAAGAAGCATGAGCAACGAAGTTCTGCGGAACATGTGCGTGGTAGTTAGGACGGGACTTGTGTGGGATGAGCAGCTGCCCGTCGCTAGTGTGTCACCTACAGTCGTTCCGATACACAACAAGGATTTCTGAGTGAGTTGCGCGTTGCTCGTACGAATACCTAGTGTGTCCCCTGCATCACGCGTAGCCGTCCGTTGGAGTGGCCATTGCTAACCCTCCTCATTGCTGTTACTCCTTTCCCAATACTGTGGTTGGTCGCACTACATGTTCTGGGGGAATACCTAGCTTATGTATAAGTCAATATGAAAAGTTTGAATATAGCAATGAATTGTGAAACTATCAGCAGTGGAGTGCATCTTCAACATCAATAGTAAAGTCTCTTGTTGATTGAAATTTTATACAGGTAGTATGCGATATGGCCCTCTTGTATTATATAGTTTAATTATTAGGTTCAAAATTGTTCTTTATTATCATCGCAAACAGTAAATGTTTGCATGCCCTAGGAAGCAAGATAAAAATCTCAAAATGGTACGTTCGTGATATTTTTCTACATGAATCAAATTCAAATTGGCCAGATCAATCTGGCGAATTGGCTGCCCCATCCAGTTGGTCAGAGCAATCTGGCGATTGGCTCCACATCCAGTTGTCACATTAACAGTGCATCAGGGACGTTACGGTGTCGGAATACACGACTTAAGATTGGTTCAACCAATTGCTTGATGACGACTTTATGATCGAAAAGTCCCCCGATCACGTCTGTAAAGCCACGAGGATTTTCCCTTCAACCTGATATTGCGATACGATTTTGAATCGCAATTCCAAGTTGCGATGATATCGCAGGTACGGTATTTGTATCAACATCCAAACTCTTCCCCATACTGAATTCTATACGGACAGTCAGGAACAAATATTTGGCTTTCCGTGTATATTGTTCGGAATGTCAGCAAATGCTTGACTCTCTAAAATTTGGTTCTGCCTATCAACACAAATTCTACTATCACACTACCATCAAGAAAATATCAAGTTCATGAAAGAAATACTTCAGGATTAAAGCGTAAGTCAGTATTCCAAATTTCGCGGTGTATGATTTGAAATAAAAGCTAACTATAAGTATAAATAAGTCTATTGACACATTCTGTGTAATTTTTTACTAGAATTACAAACTTTACTAGAAATATGGTATAGCAAGGTGGGATCAATAGAAAATAGGTTTTGCTGAAAAATAACGTACAGCGGTAAGTTCCAGAAGAAAAAAGGCTCTAGTTTTGATTTGCCTCTTCATGTCTCTATTATTTTCTACAATTAACATTTTTCCATATTTTTTATTTCAATTTTTCGTAAGGTGTGATAGCAGAAGGATTAATCCAGGATAGAATGAATTTGTGCTGTAAAAATGTGCACTAATTCTGATTGCATTAAGTAAAATGTTTTCCATGTATACCAATCTGTTCTACAGGGTCCTTACCCTTTGGTGCCAATGCTCATGGCCCAGTGACCTACAGCATACTCTATAATAAACTTTATGACCATATAACCTTATGTCGTTTGGCAAGTCAACTTCAGGCGCTGCTGTGCAAACCTGCAATTCTTGCCAGCTCGTTCAGCTGCCGTGCTGCTCATAAAGACAAGCTGAGTACCTGTCGACACCGTCCACCTCTCCAATTATTCAAATCAATGCTCGCTTGGGTCTAAACAAGGCAACTATAACTGTTCCTTGAGCTGTAATGCTACGGACATTGCCAAGTTTGCCTATGTCTCTTGCATGTCTGAAAATAAAAAGTCAGTAGTTCGGTATTTTATTGTCAGTAACTGCAGTATTTCAATATCTCTGCCCCAATTTCGTATAGTAAAAAAAACACATTTCAGAGTTGCTCAGAACATTTCTTTAGCAGTGTATACAAAGGAGCTAGAGATCAAATGACAGTATCTCTTTATATTTTAAAGCGCACGGAAGGACGATTCACCATTTTATTCTCACGAGTTACAAATGTCAGTACCACTGCCCTAATACTTTTTTTTTTTTTNTTTTTTTTTTTTCACTTCAAGGTGAACAAAAGATGGCCTCTCTATGGTATTGCCAAGAACTTCAGAACATGATCGAGTATCTCTGCTGTATTTCATTTTATTCCCTTCATGTCTTCAGTAGCACAGAAGATTTCTTCGTCATTTTAGTGCCCGGAACTACAGAATGTGAATAAGTGCATTATTTCGTCTCGTTTAAGACTGGCACAAGTTCTGCAGCGTGCACTAGGACATGGTTGTCCCATCTCCTAGTCTATAAATTTTCCAATTTATTTTAGAGTGGCACGATTCTCACCAAGGATGGTTTCTGGCATTGCTATGCTGTAACGTAAGTAGCCGTCTACTAGTCTACGAAATTATTATAAGTAAGCTCGTATGGAGATCTGTACGACCCGGTGATGTACCTAGTAGTCATTGAAACACTGAATGGGATATCTACTTTTAGTTATGGGATTTGTTGGTAAACAAACTTACTGGAACTGCCGAATGTCGCAATTTCATCTCGGTATTCAATGTACTCTTTGTAATTGGAAAAATCTACATATGGTCAATTCAGATTCAAATCATGGATAAGTAGTTTATCAATGCACACAGAGTACGCTCCCCTTCACCTTTGTCGAACTCTTGAGACTGACTCACCAGCGTCTGGACACCAGGAATACAGGGCGTCAAGGAATTGAAATGAACGCCTCTTGGTAACACAAGTTTCTTATTACTATTAGATATTACTAAGCCACCCACGACTCTTTAGTTCACTTAGTTTTGAAAATATTCATTTGAATATGTCGTGCGCGTTTGATAGATTTGCGCGATCAATCGATCGCGCTGCTCAATCGGTGGATGTTGTAGGTATTGGGCCGTAATATCGGGTAAGTTGGACTATATTCGGGTTTAATGTCGGGTAGGTTAGGGGAGGCAAGGACTGTTTTTTTTTTTTATTTTAAAATTTGAACGATCCACCGATTGCGCAGCGCGATCGATCGACCATCAAACGCACCCAACAAATACATCTTAATATTCAATCCAAGAAGTTAGCACTTCCACCTATTCTACCAAATCCACAAAGTTTACAAAATCCACCAAGTCCACAGAGTACAGTGGAGCGGCCACAACTAGTATAACTGAGTAAATTTGGACAGACAGACAGACAGCTCTGTTCTTTTAGTAAGGAATCTTCGTACTATCACAAACTACATACAGGTCAAACTTCAAGAAAACGATAGTAAAAATCAAAATGGAGCATTAAGCTGGTCCAGAATCTTCAAAACGCCGCTGAAAAAGCCGTCAAAAGCTATTCATCTTTGACTGACAAGCATACAGATCTTCATGGCCGAGCACAGATTCCGGGCAGGAATTCCACACTAATATAGATCAGGGTATTAAACAGACTAAACTGAATAATTTGACACCTAACTATGGCCAGTGTGTAGCAATAGGCGTCAACTACAGGTCGTGTGTATCTCCTAAGGATTTTAGGAGAGGAAGAAGCATCTTCGAACGCAGCCATTATCCTAATAGCCATCCAAAGCATATCTTGTGGTTGACAAAGGCACACGTAACTTATATATACAGTTAGTGATAATCACACATGGAAGAAAACACCTTATCGTTATGTACTACCGCGGCCACCCTATACTCTCGCACTCGCAACTTGATGCGATGATGTTCGGCCTGCATGTCGCACACGCTGCAGTTGCCGACTTTAAATATGTATCAGGATGACGTGCGAGAGAGTTGAGCATCCGTTTATTAAGTTCAACGTGCGGTTGCATAGTATGGCTCCGGCATAGGATAACTTAAGGTACGTAAACATCGACCACTTCCATCTACACAATCTAATTCTGCTATTTTACCTACCCCGGAGCTTCAGTTCTAAGCGTTGCATACCCCACTTGGAATTGAGTAATCATACGCCAATAGCGCTTACGAGTTTTTCCTGAAATTATTTGCTTGGTTTTAATACTAAAAAATTAGGTGCTTCAGTGCATATACATATAGAGTGTAGTAGTAGTAGTAGTAGCGGTAGAAGTAGTACGAATTTTACTAGCGCATCAGAAACACAATGTTTGTATCGCGCTGAACTATGCCTGTGGTTTAACACAGGCTAGCTCGTACGCCACTAGGATGTCTGTAGCGGCTAGATATGTCTCGTTTTAAGTTAACAATAATTTTAGTCTCGGTTTTTCTGCCGGTTGGGATCAGAGTGGTCAGTGCACTACTGACAGGAAAAAGGCGCAAGTTGAGTATCTCCAACCCCCGGACACGGCTGAACGCTTTCGCTCAGCTGCACCGCAGAGGGGAAGAAAACGAAAACCAAGAAAGTGGAAGTCTAGTGGGAATAGGTCGACCACCTCGATCAGCGGCCCACCTCCCGAAACAAAAGGGGAAGTATTGAGAGCCTACCTAACTTTACAAACCTAACCTGGTCAGCAGGAACTGCGGCAAACTGCAACATCTTCTGCGGAAAAGGCACTAGGTACACATATAGTACAGTGAACTACCGTACAATCCAGTTACAGTGTAAACAATTTTTAAAATAATTTTAAAATTTACAAAATCATGAAGTTTTTCCAACTGTAGGAGAACCAATGCATTTCGTTCAAATATTATCACCCACTATGGATGATTCAGAGAATATCATTTTTCAGTTACACTCCGGTGATCTCTGTCAATATTGACTCGTTTAGCATGCAGTAACGAATACACTTTTTGGATCGCTTCCAAACAGTGGCAAAATTCCTGCACCAGAGCAATTGCATATGTATTTCTTCTAAGCCACCATCGAACTGCTAAATAAAAAGCTTCAACTGGCGATCTTTACATTCACAGAAACACCACTATCGCTCTGCCATGTTGGATGCTCGTCTATTTTTGATCGGAAAATCTATTTTACGTCGGGAGTAAACTGCGCTTTCGAAGCAATTTTTTGCGTATTCTCTAAAAAAAAAACGCCCGGTTCGTCGACGCGTAAACCGAGTCCTAGATTGCCTGCAACATTTGTTTCCTCGGTGGCTTCCGAGCATTTCTATTTTAAATGTTTTTGGTAGTTGCATGTGAAATAACTACAACTGCACATTTTTGTATGTAAGTGATCGGTATCTTGAACGGAAATTTTTTTGCTTGCCATGGCTATTCGGCTAAAGCTAACTGATGGCGTGGCTTTGGCTCGACGTGAAGCCAAATTTTAATATGCTTGGTGACTTATCGACCTACGTTCCCACTGGATGTGCGTTGCTTGTTCACTTGTTCCTCTCTTGGACGGTGCCCAAAATGTGAACGAACTGCGAGCCGCTTCCAGGAAAAAGTTCACGTCGAAAATTATCTACACTGGTGCAATATAACCTTCACACTGTAATTTCAACTATGAGCATGTACAGTGCAGACATGCATTCCACTTTGATTACGCAAGTGTCTGTGCAGTATAGGAAATGCTGTGGTAATGGATACGGCATTTACAGCGGAGAGCCGTCCGACCAACCTTAAGTAATCGCAATTAACGATCACTCGCTGTGTGGATAAGGTGAAATAATTATCGATACGGTTCAGCTTATACTCTCTTACGTTACAATGTCAATTTTCTTAAATTTCATTACCAACTAAGTGAACTCTAGCGTAATATACGAGAAGTCACCATTACTAACGCCAATTTTTTCATAGCAGTGTCATCTGCAGCGCACTACACTAAACACTTGCTAGTTTTGGTTAAGAAGAGCATTGCACAGCAGCCCTCATATCATGATAGAAGTCAATTTTTAACCCTCCTGGTGCAGCTGCTTGTCTGTTATAAAAAGCTTATTTCTATTCGTTCTTACTGTTATTGACTTAATTGTAGGAACATACAACATTGAGTGCTGTAGGCATTAAACACTCCAACTACCCAAATCAGAAATATTACTTCGGTTATCGAATATTATCAGCTGCAGCTTCCTATAGATACCAGTTAATTGCCTATGCACATCCGATGGGTTATAACAGATACCTACGGTCCCTTGCAGTTATTCATGTAATTTTATCACCAGTGAACTTGGCTCAGATTTTGTCATAGTCTACTATAGGAACACCGCACATTGCATCATAAAAAAGGCGTTTAATATCCCAAGTAGTAAGTCTTCACTAGGAAACACGTACCCACGGTCCCTTGCAGCTGTTCATGTAATTTTATCTCTCGCTCAGATCTCGCTGTTATTGGCTTGTAAGAACACCCCGCCACAGCCCACAAGACATTAAACACGAAGCCACAAATTATGAAGTCTCCGGTAGTTGATGCGCATGATGCTCTGGAATCGCCCTAACTTTGTCATATGAGGTCTAACTTCGAGGCTCAACTTAGCATCGGCTTCCCCAAGGCTGGGGAGTTAGTGACACTCCACCGTCACGATATGAAGCGACGCTGGAGGCAGTCATTTAATTTTGTCTTCTGCATGTCCTCCACGTCTATCTTAGTGGCCAAACTTTGTCCTCCGTAGTCAGTATCAGAGTGTAGCTCAATTTTATCCCGTGACTTATAGTCCAGGCTCTTGGGGGTGTCAGTATACATTTCTCTTTCACGGCTCTACCATGCATTTTCCTATTCCATATGATGAGGACATTTAAAAAAAATTGGGCGGAACTTTCGCAACCAAAATTATCAATCAATTATCAATTGTGGACTGACTGACTTATGCTCAGAATATTTTTTATCACAACTCAAAACCGAATCCCTTTATTGTTATTTCCCTACATTTTAGCTAGCGATCACAATTAAATTGAAAATGGGGAATCCAGCTGTGATAAAAAATATTATAAGGGTACAAATGGAGAATCCAGCTGTATAGTTTTGTTAGGAATGTTTCAAGGATTCCAAAACAGTTATTGTTTTTAGTCTAGTACAAAAACTCATTTAGTTCTATACGTTTGAAATTTCCAATATATACATATTTATTTATACATAAACGCCATTATCTCAAAAACTAAGGACTAAATCAAAAACGTTGTGGGGACCAAATATGTTTCTTTTCAAAAATACATATTTTATGCAAGTTTCAGAACATTCAGTCCACAATTGATAGATAATTTTGGGCCCCCATGCCCCCTTCAAAAATGTGCGAAAGTCCCTAACTTTTTTTTCAGTGTCATCATATGGAATAGGAAAAAACATGGTAGAGCCCCCCCTCCCTGGAGCCTGGACAATTTCAATTCAATTACAGAAGTCAATATTTTCGTCTTCTGTCATGCCTTTGAGCTCAATTTTATCTCCAGTATTGAAATTTTGGAGTAGGTAGTAGCTCAATGTCGACCTGCTGTAAATGCAGCACTATAAACTGTAATTCTTCAGAACATCCAGGGCATAGACAATTTTGGCCAATCCCTTTCGTCGGTGATTGCTATAATTGAGTCATAGTAGCTTCTGAGTTGTTCACCTTCTACGGTATCTCAATAGCATTTGATGCGATATTTTTGAAATGTAATTTTTTTATAGCTCTCCGTACGCTCTCGTTTTTGTGTGGTGCCACTTCACTTGCAATCACCTCTGCATCAGTCTGTCTCTTTGTGACCGTTTCCGAGCGTTGCTGTATTTATACCGTCTTTTGTATTTTTGTTGAATTCCTTTTCATCTTCGTCAACAAGTGACTTTTACATAACACAAGATGGCTTAAATTCATCACAGAGTAAAGGAGACAAGAGCAGCATACGTAACCCCCCGACCAGGAAGCAATGAGTGTAACTGGAAGACTCAAAGGGGCTAATATAAAACTTAACCGTGACCACAGGTAGCCAAATGACGTCACACTGACGAGTCGAAATATTTGAGCGTTGGACACTAGGCCTTTGTAGGTTGGGTTTTAATCCTAACCAAAAATATAAGCAGTGTTATATTCTTGACGAGGGGGAGAAAACATGGGAACAGTTATTACTTTCTGTACTTAAGGACAACCATTTTACTGTGTTTTGTGCATGGGTGCATCAAGTCATTAATGACGTCAATTTTCGATACTAGTTTCTCGTGAGTCCTCCAGTTACGTTCTCTGCTTCTGGCCCGCGGCTGTCCATGTTGCTTCAACATTATCTGTTTTCCCGTATATGAAGCACTTACATAGTCTGTGTAAGTAAATGAGAGCAGCGAGGTTATTGTTAAGCGTCTTGCCAATTGAAATGCTCTATGCCATATCCGTTTTATGCATTGTGATGAGTTAGGCGAAAGAGGCGAAGCAGTAATCCTTGAGTCGCTGGTTCGATGCCAACCCAGGCACTCGAGCTCTTTGCTGACTCGGCAGTTGCGTGCATGCGTTGCGCCGTGGTAAAACTTACCTTCCTCAGAAACGAGGGGGGTGGAGGGCCGCGGGTCATTTCAATCTTCCGTCAAATTGGCGCCATAGTTCTTGATAACCCGTGGTCGACTGTAGCCCCACTTACACCTCTGGGGCCAGCTGGCCTATATCCGCAGCACAAACCAGTGCATGTGGGTTTCCCAGCTGAGGATGCGGTCAAAGTTGACTTTACCTTTACCTTTTTCCCTAACAAAATTTTAAACAGCACATGATACTAATTTGCGGTCGTAGCTTCTGTTGCGGTCCGGAAGTCAATTAGGGTTAGCAAACATCACAGACCTACTAAAGAGAGCACAAGAAGCAAATGCGCTAGCCACTCCAATAAAGTGCGCTTGTATTCACAAATGAAAAGGTCCAACATTACCAATGCACCAACATCAATTGATAGAGCGCAAGAAGCACGCCAAGCAATGAACCCAGTTGCTATAAACTGCACCTGTTTTCACGAATATGAAGTGCTAAAAGAACTAATGGAAGCAATTAGCTGCTGCAATTGCGTCAATAAGACTCCGGGATTCAACAAGTGTCGAGTTCAATAGGAATTTGCGCTCTCAAAGAAGCGATGAAGTGGAACGTTTGAGCGTTCTCGCTTAGACGGGCCCAGGCCTCAATTCGGGAAGTGCAGAGCTCTCGTCGGTAATTGGAACCCTTGCGACGGACGTGCCGAGACTTTTTCCAGGGCCTGGAACAAGAATGAGAGGCATAGGACTGCCCTAAGGACCCTTCCTTTACTGCACTTTATTAGAGAGAACTCCACCTCTGCAAAGGTTGCTCTCGTTCAGTGCGTCTCTTTATGACGGGCTCTCTCCAATTTTGTTCCCAAAAGGATCTAGTTTTTATTTCCGTCTTACTAGCGTTTTACTGGGGCGTTGTGTGCACTAAAAACTTCCTCTTCGAGCCCAGGAGATTTGCGTTTCGGCACCTCGCTGTAAATCATTGGCAGCGGTGAGCCGAAATGGAGAGTTGGGGTGGATGGTGCCGCAGTTGTGGCGGTCTGTCGCCGCGGTAAAATTCCCATTTTCCATCCAACTCGAGCCAATTTTATTCCTGCAGCGGAAAGCGAAAATCAGTTCCATGCTTCGAAATGCTTTGGGAAATGAAGCATAAAAGTTAGCTCTATAGAAACTCTTGAAGCTCTTTCCTATGCATTGCGCGCACTGTGGAGATTGAAGTTTGTTCTTCTGTCTATCCTCCTTTGGTGCATATTTTTAGAGAAACATTTAGAGCTCGTTATTCTTGTCGTGCGAAACTACTGCAGTTCCAGCGGTATCTTTTTTATTGTGGTTACTGTTGAGAGTTTTGCTTTTACTGCATCCGTCCGATGCATACAGCGCCTACACATAAGTATTTGCACAACTCTATTTTTTATGTATATTTAAAAATTCAGGGTTTGCTTTAAGATAATTAATACAGGAAGTTTATATAACATATACATAATAGAATATTTAAACAGAACAGTCAAATGTGCACCTATAACAAGAAAATTAAAATTTAACACAAGCAAAAGTAATGAGGGACAAAAGTATTTGACCAAAATAAAATACTACAACTTAGAAACTATAAATTATCATATTAAACTTATTTAATCAAACCTTTAATAAGATCTTGCAAGTGCTTTGCAGAGGAAACAAATGCAATGTAAACAAACCACACACAGCCGGCGCTATCATTACCTCTCTAGACCTCGTTGAAGTCGCGCTCACCCGCACTTCAATACCCAAAGTTAAAGAAATCCCTGAAGCTACTCGTAAACGGATATTTCAACTTCGTAGTGATGGATTAAGTTATAGAGTAATAGCAGAACGTGTCAATGTTCCTTTTTCAATGGTTGGAGCAATAGCCCTCAAGCATTAAGTTACTGGCTCTGTTACGGCGTTTTTGAAATATTTGTTGTCATACATATATATAATTAATTGATTGGTTGATATGTGATATATTTATATATATTCATAATTAATTGGGGAGTATATATATATATATATATATATATATATATATATGAAATGAAATTACATAGAAGGTTATACATGACGCCATAATTATTGGGAGGCGAGCCACCCCCCACAAGATTATAAATGACAATCAAAATAATGAAAACAATAAACAAATACAATCATGAAATCAATAATCAATGCATTTAAAACTCTTTAGATTGACGAATGAATAAAATCAATATAATCAATTGTGAATCAAACAACTTAACCTAAGTCGATAAGACATTCTGCTTTCATGAAAGTTAATGAAGCACACGATAAGCAAACAAACATTTATTGGAATAAATATCATAGTATTCACTGAAAAGGCAAGGAGAAATCGATGGAATACGTTATTGAATCTCAGCGAGAACACACAATTAAATTTGACTGACACAATGAAGACAGCAGGTGATGGAAATAGTCGTCATAATAAAATGCAAATGCCTCAAAGGTCTGAATATTTTAACAAATAATGTTACGAAGAAGTACAATCTGTTCGTAGAGATTGGTCACCGCCGTTAAATTTTTCTGTGAGAAACTGAAAAAACAGTGCCTCAACCGATCATGATGCAAAATTCATAATTTTACACCATGATGGCTATGAGTGGTTCTGGTTAAAAAACACATCTCACGTACGGTATTTCACGCAAATTGACGCTACGAAATAGCGTTGTACAGATGATGGTAAATATACCGCGCAATGCCCAATGGTATACATTTATCTCGATGTTAATACACAAAAGCAGGACTCTCAAGCTTATCTCGGTAATTAAATTATGACATTTACTCATACCGGGCAATCTGCACTAGCACACTTATATTTTGATGATAATTTATAAGGATGACTCTGCTTAATCCATGGGAAGATGTGGTCAGCATCTCTCCATACACTAAGCAGGTCACAATCATTGTTACGTAGTTTACATTTGACACAATCAGCGGCGCTTTACCCGGTTTAATATAAAATTTGCATACCGGCTAAGCGCATCTTAGTCTACCCAATATCTTATTCGCAAACCCCTTTTTTAGAGGCAATAATACCTTTTTCCATTTTTATTTACGTTAAAACTGAAGTTTCAGTTGGTTTTCCTGCTGCAGTATTTCACACTTTCAACCATTTTCTGATCCCGATTATTCCCCAACGCATTGGAGCAATGCTTACCAATATCCATTATCCTCGAGTGGTTGGTGACTGTCGCGGAATCCTTTCAATAATTCCCATCAATGGATGATAGTGCTGCAAACGCTGCGACCCCTGCCGCAGCTCAAATTCACTAACCGCAGAATCCAATACTGCTTCGATATGCGTGACGAAGAATGATCCAAATATCATAATTTTTACTCCGTCGTTGTCGATGCACTTGTTCCGTTCCCAGGGAGGGGACACCATCACAACGTCGGGCACTGATGCAATTACGCAGAGTATGCTACCGTTGAGTAGTGCCACTGCGCTGGCTGCTGTTCGTAGAAGTCCGGAATACGTGGGTGGAATATCGGGCCCAATCCCATAGTGAGGCTAAATTGTGACGATGAAAGTTGTTAGCGATGAATGTTCAATCTTTGGATAAATTCCGTGCCCAATAATTGGCAAGAGAGGCCAAAAATCTCGACGTAGTCAAAATGCAACGATCCGTAGCACAGTGCTAAAATCGAAGACTTACAAAATGGTATCCAAATAGAAGAAAGATGACGGGTCAACTGGCCCAACAAATTCGCTTCCAATCCCATTGGCGAAAATTCGTCAAGGCCATCATGCTAGATTTCTGCATATTACGGTAAATTAACGAGTGCACAAATATAGGTGGATGAGCTGACACCTCTGCAAGGCTTAGGAGTAAAGCACAACACGTCACCCAAGACTGGTAAACTCTCTGTTTCACTTAATCTTCATCACCCACTGTATATTATGACTTCAGCTGGGCCCGCAAGAGCCAGAGCTGGTAAAATGGTGCAAGGACGAGCACCGTGCCTGAACTATTCTCAAATTCTCTTCTAACCCCAGTCGAACATTGTCATTTGGATCCTCCCTAAAATTTTATTCCAAACTTACGTATATATTTGTACCAACCCTCGCATTGCTCCAGCCAATGTCATTCCTTAAGAGGCTGCCCAACCTTTTGTCTTCCCTCATTGGTTGTTTCCCGATTTCAAAAGTCCCACCTACTTTGAGCTCTCTCTGCTAAAACTCTGAAGAAAATATATGCCTTTTCGCAGATCTCAGTTACCATGTGTTTCGTTGTTCCTTTCACGAACCATTATTGTGTGGCAAGCTTAATTTGAGTCCCGTCCGCGTCTGCATTTTTCTGGTTTAGGGGCCATTTTTCTTCAAGCTAAAACTGTCTAAATCTGGTCAGCTTGTAAGCGGCCATCGCCACAGCATTCCTCTGCAGTGGTCACCTCCCCATTTGTAGTTGTCAAATATGTGCACCGACTGGAGACTTGATTCATGCCCAGTCGTGAGAAATATTTTTGCACAAAGTATTAACTATTTGCATTATTATTATTATTTTTCTTTGACACGGCAATTAATTAATCAATTAGTCACGCAGCAGTTAATTACCCAATTATTAGACGACCTAGTACACACACATTCATATGCATCATGATATCCTAACAGGGCGGTCTCCAACCTGCCAAGAGCTGGAGCTCCGCGTAAGATCATGGGTCGTCCTAGGCGCTACATGCTACGTAAAGTGACTAATCACCCCATGACAACTCGTGCTGACCTTCAGTGTGAACTGGCCTCTCAGGAACTGCATGTCAGCAAGAAATCTATTATTAGGGAATTGAACCGTACTGGCATTCATTCTCAAAACTTCTCCTCTTCTTACAGCAAAACATGTCAACAGCCGCTTAACATTTGCCAAAGACCACTTGGACAAAGCAAATGAGTTTTGTCAAGGCGTTATATGGTCTGACGAAACTAAAATAGAACGTTTTGGCCGAAACGAAGTCGGCATGTATGGAGGAAACGTTGTACTGCCTATGACCCCAAAAACACCATCCCCATCGTGAAGCATGGAAGGGGCTGCATCATGGTGTGGGGTTGCTTTACTGCCCACGGTGTTGGGGATCTTCATATCATTGATGGCAAGATGAATAGTTTCATGTACAGGGAGATATTAGCGAGGAAGATCCTTCCAAGTGCCAATAAATTCTACGGACGGCGCAGGTGGACCTTCCAACAAGACACGACCCCAAGCATACTGCGAATTTAACGAAATAATGGTTTCAAAAGAAGAAAATAAATGTTCTTCCATGGCCTAGACAATCACCGGACCTTAATCCAATAGAAAATTTGTGGCGTCTTTTTAAATCGGGTGTCCACAAACGGTGTCCCAAAAATCTCACTGAATTAAAAGTTATGTGCATGGAAGAATGGAAAAAAATACCATGAAATGATTGTGAAAAGTTAATTTCCAGCTATAACAATTGTCTCCGTGCTGTTATTGCCAATAAAGGTCACGCCACCAAGTACTAATGTTATAATTATTTTGGTCAAATACTTTTTTCCCTCATTTCTTTTGCTTGTGTTAAATTTTCCTGTTATAAGTGCACATTTGACTGTTCTGGTTAAATATTCTTTTATATATATGTTATATAAACTTGATGTATTAATTATCCTAAAGCAGTCCCTAAATTTTTTAAAATACGTAAAAAATAGAGTTGTGCAAATACTTCTAGGCACTGTACATACGCTACCCAAGTTTTTGAAGACATTACGCGCTGAAACTAACAAGTTATCTCTTATAAAACCTATTCATGATAGAGCGTGAGTAACGAGATACAAATCATTAATGCAACTTCAAGGTTATTTCCATATATCGCTTAACGGTTTTTGCCGAGGGCCCTCTGTCACAGACGAGCATGGGAGCACAGCACTCTCTCTACAGTCCGGCAGCTCACTGAGCTCCTTGAGTCCTTGGGGCCAGGCTAAGGTGGCCCAAATTTTCAGCCGTTGATTTACAATGAAACCAGACGAGGTAGCGCGGTTATTGGTCACTGCTTTTACGCGTAAATATGAAGGGGAAAATGGGACCAGAAGATGCTGGCCCTTCTGTATTCGTCTGGAAGCGATTCTTAGGAAAAGGTTCTTTTCTATGCTAAGTTCAAGTCCTGAAATCTTGAAAAGATTATTGTTTAGGAATTATTCTTATATTTATGTTCTTTCGTCCAATTTGTTGGTGGGGCCGCCCCTCTGGTCCCAATACCTGAACCGGCACTGCTTATGTGCGATATTATAGATTTAGATTCTATGACGAACTGATTCTACTGGGGAATGATGCTATTAATTAACCATTTTCTTTTGGTGTCTCAGTTTTACATCATTTCAAACAACATTCTTTCTACAGGAAAAAAATTAAATCAAGAATTGAAGGGTTGAAATTCCAGAAGTAAGCTGTGTAAAATGTCATTATGAAGGAACAGTGCCACTATTCTTAAGCTAAAACTTATTTCTTTGTTTAATAATACAACTTATATCGCATAAATCTTTTAATAACCAAATAAATCGCGCCGGTTTCTCGTAAAAATAGAGTTGCTCGGAACACGACCGCGGGCGGTGCTGGGCGTTATAGGGTTCAATGTGAAATGTTCCGACACTTTTTCGAAGTTTAATGCCCCCACCCAAATAAAAACAGGTACTAAACGCAAAATCGTGTGTTAGTACTTCAGTGTTAGATTCAAATGCCGTGGACTTAGGCTTTGGAGCTAGAATTCTAGATGTAAGCCCTGTAACTTCAATTTACTGGCACTTTATTTTCAAGTTTAAACACCATAGCTTTTCATTTGTAGCTTTTCAGTATTAAATTTAAACCCACGGCGGGCTTCTCCTTAATTGATGCCCAACTTTTAAACCCGAACACGGTATACACGTTCATATATCTGCTTCAATACCGCATTCAGATCAAACACTATATACTTTCGTCAATGCAAGTGAACTACGATGCCGGTTCATTTCCCCGCAACAAAGAAATCGACCTTCACCGCTGACTGCCGCATGTAGTCGCTCAGTCAGTTCCCGCCGACCCCCCAAATGCAAGTCAGATCCATCCCGTGTAGCTCGGCTGGCAAACCCGTCAGTCTGGCATTCTATTTTTGGACGCAGTCAGCAATAAATTACAAAGTCGACCAGTTGGGCGTGAGGGTAAGCGAAAAAAAAAAGTTTGTAAGCAAAGCTGCAATAGTTTATTCTAAAGTAATTGCTTGAGAACTGTGTACGCAGGAGCGTTTATTATGTTTGTGGAGCAATCCAGTCTATGTAGTAGTTGATTAATAAGTGCCTTACGAGAGAGATTCGTGATATTCCATAGTTGAGAAATGCTCCAGAAAATGCTGTAAATTACTAGCCATTGCCAAGGGTTTTTGCACAGCTACGCTACATGTAGTTATTACTACGAGAGTTTGACCGTTCGTTTGTGTGATAGTTGACAGATCGAAAATATTGGGTTGGCCAAAAAGTTCATTCGTCTTTTTTTTTAGGATCACTTCCCGGTCTCCTGACCATTGTTTTTGTGTTTTTTTTTCCTTGGATGGTGTATTCGGTACAGCTACGCGCTGCTCGCTGTATCGCTGATTAAGTTAGGTTAGGTTAGGGAAGGTTAAGTAACGGTTAGGTAATGTTAGGTAAGGTTAGATAAGGGTAGAAAGGTTAGTTTGGGTTGGGTTAGGTTAGGTAAGGTAAGGTTAGGTAAAGTAAGGTTAGGTTAGAAGGTTAGGTAAGGATGTTAGGTTAGGTTAGGTAAGGTTAGGCTAGGTTAGGTTAGCCTAGGTAGTGTTTATTTTAGTGGTGGCGCGCGCAGGAAAGCTTACTTGAACGCAAAATCGTCTTGAACGACGATATAGTGCTGCCCGGAAGCGCTCGCTGCAAACTCACCATTTCTGCGTTCAAGTAAGCTTTCTTGCCGCGTAATAACCACCACAAAAGCACTACCAAGCATAACCTAGCCTAACCCAACCTTACCTAACGTTATCTTGACGTGAACGAAACAAAATTGAAAAAATATGTGGTTAGAAAAGCTAGACCTACCCTCACCTAACCTACCCGAAGTTATGAAGGGTTCTTTTCCAACTTACCCGAAATTAGTTCGGGTTTTGCTTGAGTAGGGCCTAAAGAGAGCGGTTTTCGGGTACACGTCATTTTTAGGTGAGTGGTGAGGTAACCTAACTTAAAATAACCTAACTTAACCTAACCTAACTTAACCTAACCTAACTTAACCTAACCTAACCTGCGAAACAGCGCGGAGGCACAGTAGACGAACGTGAACGCCGTCCGCGCGTACACCCACGCCTGTACACAAACGTACACAGCGACTGGCGAGTTTGCAGCCTGTGCTGCCCGGAATGGCTTACTTGCCTTCAGTGAAGGAATTTTCAGTAAGAGATGCACCTCGCTTTGGCCAACTGAAAGCTGTAGTAGAACAAGACTGCATGCAATCAGACAACCAGACAATTCGTAGATATTCTCTACATATCCAAAACAAACGTGGAAAATTAATTTCCACCTAAAAAACGAACAAACTTTTCGGCCGAAATAAACCCGATGATACTAAAGTAATGCATAGGTATCCTATGTATTAAGTAAGCGAAAATACAATATGAGTTCCCAAGTTCGAATCTCATTTCCAATCCCCAAAGAAGCGAGCTCCTTTTCCCGATAATTGTGTTCATAAATGGGACCATCTGCTGTAAAATGAAAGTACGTAGATAACAATTACTGCAGCTGGCACACCGTCGCTCAAAATTATTCCTTGCGGCCTTTGCATCTTCCGCAACAAGAAAGATCTGGAAACTTTACCTTTTTCTTATCATTATTTACGTCTCGCAACAGCACGACACAAATAAACCGCCAGCCACCCAAAATGTTCCTAAACTCGAGCGATAAGAAACAGAGGCCGAAAAACTAGTCGCTATGACACTGAAATTACAAGTGTGGCCTTGCACTTTTTTTAAGATCGGCAGTTCAATTTGGGAAGATATTTGAAGACGACGATGATGTTTATATTTTTATGTAAATTAGAGTTTCGCGCGGCTGTGTCCTTAGAAGCAAAAAGTATGTTGCTCTTACTTTCCCTAAGACGTTACTGCAGTTTCTCATTCGGGTACTTTGATTAAACCTGATATTTGAAAATAAGAGTAGACGCGTGATTCTGTTGTACCTTATTGCCCGAATCACGTATCTACATTCTGTGACATGGCTAATTCTAATTTTTCTGCATACCATGGATGCCATTCAGTCTCACAACGATTTACCATAGAATGCACATCTTAATTCTTCGAATGCACCAGTGTTAACCCACACCACAGTCCTCTGCGTCATCACGTCCTGATGAAACGCACAAGAAGAAATAAGCCTGGTTTCTTACGCAAACTTCACAATCACTAACAGTAAATCTGACACAATGTAAATTTTAAATTAAGATCTATGGGTCCTGCTGTAGCCCTGTTGAGGAGCTCTTAGTCTCCTATGGCCGAGACATTCCAAGAACAAAACTACACTATTTCCCAGTAACTTTGCTACACCAACAGTTGACATCCCCTGTGATGTTTACATGAAATTAATTGCTCCTCTCATGCCCCACCAGAGCAGGAGACGTAGTACCCCCTTGTAACTTCGTTAGCAGAAAATTCTTTTCACCCACTGCATTCCCCCTCCTCTTCACTGACTTCGTCTGTCTCTCATTAAAAGAAAATTGCTTGTACCGATATTTTGCATTTATATTTAAGCCAATTATGAACTGTTGGCTTTACTCCAGAGAAAATAGGATGCCATCGCTGAAGCATTTCAAGATGTGTAAATGTTAGGATATATCCAGGTCAACTTTTTTATTTGCCCAGTCTCTTGACATACTTCCTCCTCCCCCCTCCCCCCGTCCTCCCCCCTGATAGGAGCCACAGTAAACGGATTTCACGAGCTTAAGATATTACAGCAATATTTTTGCCTAAGTGAAACCTGACACCTGATAATTAGAGCTCGGATTTCTAGTCCTAAAAAAGTGGTGAAAATAGCGCAAAAAATATAGTCAAAATAGCACTTGAAAGAAGTTGGTATTGTAGGTATCATAGCAAAATAGTTTTTATTTCTAACAAAATTTTTATTACTCGTAATAAAATAGCGCCTAAAACTTTGCTAGTTTTGGCTAACATTCAGCAGTTTTTTTTTTTTTTCATTTGTAGCTATAGAAAACTGAGAGGAAGTTTCTCTTATTCATCACACCCAACACACAGCACATTACTGTCATACTCTTGTATCAGATTTCAGATGCGCGCTCCATCGGATGGCTGTTACTTTTGCCATTTTATACTGCTTCACTTTTGGCATTTTATAGCATGTTCAGGCACTTGTGTAACTGGTAATGTCGTGATTGCAATGACAATGATAAGCATATTATGTATCATAGAACTTTCAGTCCATCGCTATTGACAACCAAGTTTCAATTCTGGGCCAAAGAACGCAAATGTATACTAATAATTCACCATAAATTGCCAATTTTCCCTATATTGTTAAAGAACTTATAATGTCTTACAATTCATCATTGTTAGTCAAATTTTATAGTTCTAACCAGACCACATATGTTTGTTCTTATGGACATTAATGTTAGGCAATATTGTGCCGTTTTGTCCAAGACCACAGTTCTTCATTGTTAAGCAATCTTGCTCTTTTCTGTACAACAGTCATGGTTTTGCAATCCATAATTGTATCCTAGAAAAGGGAAAAAAATCACTTCATCGTCAAGACTTCACTCGCAAGTAAAGAAATTAGCGAGAATAAGCTCCATCGCCAAAGAACCTCGCAAAAAAAACACCCCCGGATAAAAATTTCTAAAAAAAAAACTAACACAAAACAAGCAAGGAGTTTGCTAGTACCGCTGCCTGTACAGGATAAGAGGCCTTTCCATAGGCTCCCCATCCATCATCACCGATCAATGCAAAGAAAATCTGCAGTAAAATTCTGCGGGGAGTTTATTATGGCTTGCTCCTGATAGATGGCCGATCGCTCACAAGAATGGCGGCGCGTGGTAGCAATAAAGGCGAAACGATGTAGCTCAAGTTCCCAGTGCTTCATATGCAAATCAATCTGCTCGGCGACACTGAGTGAGGCGTGGTCATCCTTTCAATAGCACAAGGGAAGTTTAGTGACAATGGTCTCTATGATAAAACTCTATGGCGAGCGCATGAGCTTGGATAAAATTAAATCATTTATTTCTATAGCACAAGGGAAGTTTAGTGGCAATGGTCTCTATGATAAAACTCTATGGCGAGCGCATGAGCGTGGAAAAATTAAAACATTTATTTCTATTGCACGAGGGAAGTTTAGTGGCAATGGTCTCTATGACAGAACTCTATCGCGAACGCATGAGCTGGCACAACATTAATTCAGTCTTCTCTTTAGCACAAGTGACTTTTAGTGATAATGGTCTCTATGACAGAACTCTATGTCGAGCATGAGCTTCGACAAACTTATTTTAATTAGCAGTACTCGTACAAGTAAAGCTGAGTGAAAATGGTTCCTACGATCACTGATCACCTGAGGATGCAGCAGCTCATATCCGACACTCAGCATGGCTTCCGAAATGGAAGCAGCTGCTTAATAAACCTACTGGACTTTTTTCAAAAGTTACAGATATTAGACATGAAGAAAAGAGTGTAGACCTTGTGTATCTAGACTTCCAAAAGGCTTTTGATAAAGTCCCCCATCACCGGCTAATGAAAAAATTGGAAGCCCATGACATCCAGGGTGACTATTTACGATGGATCAAGACTTGGCTTACGGGTCGGCAGCAGCGAGTAAAGCTTGAAGGAGTCGAGCGAGTGAACACAGGTTTCATCAGGGGTTCCACAAGGTAGCGTACTTGGCCCACTTCTGTTCTCAATTTACATAAATGATCTCGATCTTAACATCCGTAGAAAAATCAGTAAATTTGCGGATGATACAAAACTCTGTCATCCTACAACGAAAAGAGCCGAGCTCCAACAAGACTTTGACACCTCATAAATGGAGCGCAACGTGGCAGATGAACTTTATAATGTTGACAAATGCTCAGTTATGCAAGTAGGATTGGTGAACTCTTCAACCCCATTGAAAATGAATGGGACGGAATTGGCTACTGTCACCCAACAACGTGACTTAGGAATCACTATTACAAACAAACTACAACACAGTCAGTAAGTTGACAAGAGTGTGAAAATGGCAAGCAGAGCACTCGGATTCATCACCAGAAACTTCAAATACAAGTCCAAAGACATCATCGTTCCCTTGTACAAGGCATTAGTGAGGCCACACTTGGATTTGCTGTTCAATTCTGGTCGCAACATCTCTGTAAAGATATCGATAATATGGAAAGAGTCCAACGCAGAGCAACGAAATTGATACCTTAACTGAAAAACAAGTCGTATGAACGTCGCCTAAAAGAACTGGGTCTCATCTCTCTCGAGCAAAGACAACTCAGGGGGCAACTAATAGAAACATTCAAGTACTTGAATGGCTTCAACGACGTACCTATCACGGGACTCTTTGAACGAGACCTTAATGATCGCTTGCGAAACATCGGTTAAAAACTCAAGCATAAAGCTCGAAGAACAACCTGAAGTCAGCAGTTCTTTCCCTATTTCATAGTCAGCATTTGGAATAAACTCCCTTCCGACGTTGTTGGTGCGGAGTCGGTCAACTCGTTTGAAAATCGTCTTGACATACATTGGGAGAGACATCCTCCACAGCTAAGAACTCTTCCTCCACGGGTCGCAAGCTTTTAACAGCCAAAGCTTCCCAGGCCATTTTAAGCTGACTTCTTCTCACTTCCTCTCCATCAATATATTTCAGCTCCGCCTGTCAGCGGCTATCGATCATGCTTGCCGGCATTCATGACCATCTCTTTGGCGGAAATTCTTCTCCCCTTCTTTTTTATTTTATTTATTTTTCTCTTTCATCTTCTATTTTTTTTTCCTCTCGATTCCCCAGTCCTCTACATCCTACTAACATAATGGCAATAGCTCATAGAGGGCCGGATTTGTAAGTCCCGGTGTCTCTTTGGGAATAGGGCATTTGGTTCGTCTACTGCCGCCTATCTAATCTAATCCAAAAGTATCCATAGGACTGCTCAAAAAACCTGACGGTGCAATCTCCAATGACCTAAGAGACAAAGCCACAATCTTGAACGGCTATTTCACCTCTGTATTTACTACTGAACATGTTGCAAATATCCCTGAATCAGCACCGATACAAGTTGCTCCCATAAACACATGTGTTTTCACGGAGATCGAGATCCTTCGAGAACAAACATACCTAAATGTGTACAAATCCACTGGCCCTGATAATCATATTTCCCGCGTACTACGGGAATTGCTCCAGTCATCGTGAACCCACTGCTCGAAATATTTAATCGGTCTCTAAGAACAGAAGTTCCTCAAGATTGGAAACTAGCTGACGTAATACCGATACATAAGAAGATGGTTAAGAAAAGCCCTAGCAACTATCGATCAACCAGTCTTACATCGGTCGTCAGTAAAATCATCAAACACTTATTGAAAAAGCACATCACTGATCACCTGAGGATGCAGCAGCTCATATCAGACACAGCATGGTTTCCGAAATGGAAGAAGCTTCTTAACAAACCAATTGAACTTTTTTCTCAAAAGTTACAGATATTACCTTGTGTATCTAAACTTACAAAAGGCTTTTGACAAAGTCCCCCATCAACGGCTAATGAAAAAATTGGAAGCTCATGGCATCCAGGGAGACTATTTACGATGGATCATTGCATGACTTATGGGTCGGCGGCGAGTAAAGGTAGAAGGAGAGACGACCGCCTGGACGCACGTTTCTTCAGGGGTTCCACAAGGTAGCGTGTTGGCCCACTTCTTTTCTCAATTTACATCAGTGATCTCGATCTTAACTTCCGTAGTAAAATCAGTAAATGTGCGAATACTACTAAACTATGCCATCCTGCCACGAAAGAGCCGAGCTCCAACAAGACTTTGAACGCCCTATGGAATGGAGCACAACGTGGCAGATAAGCCTTAATGTCGATAAATGCTCAGTAATGCACATAGAGCTGGTGAACCCTTCACCCCCTTTACAAATGAACGGGACGGTATTGGCTGCTGTCACCCAATACTGTGACTTGGGAATTATTATTACAAACAAACTACAACACAGTCAGCAAGTTGAACAAGAATGGGGAAATGACAAGCAGAGTACTGGGATTCATCACCAGAAATTTTGAATACAAGTCCAAGGACATCATCGTTAACTTGTACAAGGCGTTAGTGCGGCTGCACTTAGAATTTACTGTTCAATTCTGGTTGCCACATCTCTCTAAAGATATCGATAACATGGAAAGAGTCCAACGCAGGGCAACGAAATTGATACTTCAGCTGCGAAACAAGCCGTATCAATTTAATGTCGCCTAAAAGAACTGGGTCTTATCTCTCTCGAGCAAAGACGATTCAGGGGGCAACTAATAGAAACAATCAAGTATTTGAATGGCTTCAACGACTTACCTACAGTGGAGCTCTTTGAAAGGGACCTAAATGATCGCTTACTAAACATGGGTCAAACTCAAGCACCAAGCTCAAAGAGCAACATAAAGTCAACAGTTCTTTCCGTATTTCTTAGTCAGCATTTGGAATAGACTCCTTTCCGATGTTGTTAGTGCGAAGTTAGTCAACGCGTTTAAAAATCGTCTTGACATACATTGGGAGAGACATCCTCCATAGCTAAGAACTCCTCCTCCAGGAGTCGCAAAGTCTTAACGGCCAAAGCTTCAGAGGCCACCTTAATCCGTCTTCTTCTCTCTCCCACTCCAATTACACAGTTTGACGTCTCTAAGCTCTGCATGTCAGCTGCTCTTGATCGTGCTTGTGTGCATTCATGATCGTCTCTTTGGGCAGGGACTCCGCCCCCCCCTTTTTTTCTTTTTTCTCCTGTCCTTTACATCCTACTAACATAATGGCAATCGCTCGTAGAGGGCCGGGGCGTAAGTTCCGGTGTCTCTTTGTGAATAGGCCTATTGGTTCGTCTACTGCCGCCTATCTAATCTCATCTAAAAACTCTATGCTGGGCGTTAAGAAGCAAAAGTTTGTGAAAAATAAATCCAAGGAATTACCCTGAGTTGTCATCCTTTCAGCAGTAATGGTACAAGGAAGGTCTAGTAACAGGGATTGATATGACAAAATTCTATAACGTGCACATGAGCTTTTGCTGAATCTAAATTGAAAATTGGTGAAGAGCAGAGAGCTGTCATCCTTTTATGTAGCACGAAGGAAGCTTAGTGACTGTAGTTCGTGTCATGAAACTCAATATTGCGTACACAAGCTAGCATATGAATTTAATCGTAAATTATTCCAGACTGAAGAGTTGCCATCCTTTCAGTAGTAGGAACGATAATTTTTGACGATGATTACTATCTGGAACCTTTATCCTCTTTCTATGCAATTTCCACTGTAACAAGCAGGGAAGCGGTCATCTTTTCTGTAGCCACAGTTTAGTGACAATGGTTTCTTAAATCGTACTTATAATAAATCAGCAAGTTTCCAAGGTGACAAGTAGCACAGCCAGGCCATCTTTTCGACAGCACAAGTGAATCTCAACGACAATGACCTCGATGACAAAACTTTGTGCCTTACATCAGTAAATTGGTGAGGTGACTGGGTGAGTTGTGGTCATTCTTCTCAGTAGTTGAATAGATATTAGTAACAGCAGTTTATGTACATAGTTTAGCTGGCGTAATTTTCATCTACATGCGAACAGAAATACGAAAAGACCAAAATGTGTAAAACAGGTATAATAGGCAAAACAAAAGGAAGTGTGAGTATCATTACCGAGGCACAGTGAATGTGGAGCGACAATGATCGCTATGAAAATGAAATTAGTTCATTTAGCGTAGACGTATAAATATAAGTAAACCAAGCAATAACCGAGATCATTTACGAGATATGATATACTGGTAATGAGAAAAACTGCAGCTAAAGATTGGTTGTTAATTTGTGAGCAGCTTCGTTAATTCTATATCTCGACGCAGAGTGAAAGATATAAATTACATTATAAATAATAAGTTTGCTACAAACTGCTGGAATTTGTTTGATTGTCAGGAAGAAGGATAATATCCCTTAGTTATGTAATGCTGTGGAATGGCCTCTGGCTATATGCGGCTCTAGGTTATGAGGCAATAACCTACCGAAAATTTATAGGCATTTATTTGATGTTTATCGGAGGCGGCATCGATTTTTATCGGATAATTGACAAAAAATCTCCCACTGGGTACAGACGATTCTGATAATCAGTAGACAACCCAAGCAATACGGTCATATGGTGCCGACGGACATATTTATGTAAGCCAGAGAGCAAGTGTCTGAGCCTTTCACTGAGAACCTGATATTTTAATTCGATTAGCATTAACTAGTTCGAAACTTCAATCCTGAACGTTCAGGACCCGATTCAAGTGACCAATCAAACCGACATACTGTAGATTAAAGTTCCAGATTGGATGGAGCTAGACTGAATAAATTATCTGGCGAATCAACCTCGCCTGAGAGGTTAACTCGTACCATACAAACAGCAAAGCAGAAGAAGCGTTTACTTTTTTGCGTGTGCGAATAAGGGCGGAGGGGCAGCTTATGGCATGTCTGGACGCCAAAAATGTTCAAGCTAGAAAGCTTCCAATGTTGTGCCGGTGTCAATAAAGGGAGATCTCGTAACTGGCCTCTCATTGGACAGTACCCAAGAGCGTTTACACTTTATGGCACGTTCGACTGGATCCTCAAAGTCGATCTAAGACAAGTGCACGTAACTTATCTTGTCCGGAAATGCAAAATGAAACTTTGGCTTCGTCAACCTGATTCGTACCGCACGTGTTCGAAGCAGCCCGAAAGTGCGGAGCAGATATGAAACCCCAAGTTATCGAGTAAGAATTTAGACGCTGCAAAAATAACCGATTATAAGCCAACATCTTAAACTCGGATTAACAGGTCGAAGCCAGCGTACCTGGCTGAAGTTTCAGACAAGACAAGCTCCGATGGTTCAGTTTCGCCACCCAACTTAGCCCAGTCCTAGAAAGCGACAGTCAGACGGATCATATTATCCTTGGGTGCCACGCGACACTCTAAAATAGCGTCACAGTCGGTACTTGCTCAAATTCAGAGTAAATGTCTGCATTGCACTTCTGATCGCGGCAAACCTTTATCTGGTTACGAAGAAAATGTTGTGATGCCAAAACTCCCCTGCAGAATGTGCCGGTCTATATATCAGATTATGGGTAGTGCCGTACCTCGTTACGTAATTTGCCCTGCCGACCACTCGACAAGCTAAAAGCCCAAGTTACGATTTACAAAATGAAACGGGCCATTAACTGTGTTCGCTGTAAATGCTAATGGAAGTTCACGAGCATTAACCTACGAGTGTACTAGTAACAAATAAGTCATGAGGTGTTCGAGTAGGCGGAGAGCGCAAACCTCTGCCTAGCAAGACAACGGTAACGAAAACTTCAAATTGGCTCTAATACCACAGTTTTCTTTATACAGTATCAAGTCCAAAATCTAATCATTTGTGCCTCTTACAGTATTAACTAGTTCTGCAATTTTCTTGAAGATCAACTCATAACTTTCTGAGTTATGCTGCTAACAAACATTATGACAAACAAAAGTCAAACATACAAACAAACCAACTGATTTGCAGCAAAATTTAAGCATTTATGTCTTTTAACATTACTAACAACTCCTTTAAATTTGATAAAGATCCATTAGGAACTTTTTAAATTATTGAGCTATCAAGCACACAATCAAACACAGCAAGTAACACACAAATGAACGAACAGATCATCAGAAAGATTTGGTCATTTACTCTTCGTGGTAAACCTATCAACTCATGTAAATTTCATGGAAATCTATCCATACTATTTGAGTTATGGCCTTGACAAAAAATGAAGCAGACAAGCATACAAACGGATGAACGGATCTTCACCAAAAGTTAATCATCTGGTCCTCCTAACATACATAATAATCCCTGTAAATTTTATCCAAATCCGTTCATAACATTTGAGTTAAAATTACTATCCTTTGGTAAATTATAAAATAGAAAAAGTCGACACGAACTAATAATTAAAACTTGACGTTTCGGGATACTTCTCCCATTTTCAAAAGCCTAATAAAATCTTTAATGGATACCTA
>LQNS02278171.1:17563906-17576028 GCA_001587735.2 Parhyale hawaiensis | reverse complement strand
AAAAATTTTGTTGTTAGGTATATATCCTTAGAAGGTTTTATTAGATTTTTGAAAATGGAAGGATACTTCCGAAACGTCAAAGTTTTATATTAGTTCATGTCGACTTCATCTTAATTTTATAAAATTAGTTTATTTAGCGTAGACGTATAAATATAAGTAAACCAAGCAATAACCGAAATCATTTATGAGATATGATATGAGAAAACTGTAGCTAAAGATTGGTTGTTAATTTGTCAGCACCTTCGTTAATTTTTATATCTCGACGCAGAGTGAAAGATTATAAATTACATTATAAATAATGATTTTGCTACAAACTGCTTTAACTTGTTTGATTGTCAGGAAGAAGGATAATATTCCTTAGTTATGTAATGCTGTGTAATGGCCGTTGGCTATATGCGGCTCTACGTAATGAGGCAATAACCTACTGAAAATTTTTAGGCATTTATCGGATGTTTATCGGATAATTGACAAAAAATCTCCCACTGGGTACAGACGATTCTGATAATCAGTAGACGACGCAAGCAATACGGTCATATGGTGCCGACGGACATATTTATGTGAGCCAGAGAGTAAGTGTCTGAGCCTTTCACTGAGAACCTGATATTTTAATTCGATTAGCATTAACTTGTTCGAAACTTCAATCCTGAACGTTCAGGATCCGATTCAAATGACCAACCAAACCGACATACTGTAGATTAAAGTTCCAGGTAGGATGGAGCTAGACTGAATAAATTATCTGGTGAATCAACCTCGCCTGAGAGGTTAACTCGTACCATACAAACAGCAAAGCAGAAGAAGCGTTTACTTTTTCGCTTGTGCGAATAAGGGCGGAGGGGCAGCTTATGGCATGTCTGGACGCCAAAAATGTTCAAGCTAGAAAGCTTCCAATGTTGTGCCGGTGTTGAAAAACGGAGATCTCGTAACTGGCCTCTCATTGGACAGTACCCAAGACCGTTTAAACTTTATGGCACGTTCGACTGGATCCTCAAAGTCGATCAAAGACAAGTCCACGTAACTTATCTAGTCCGGAATTGAAAAATGAAACTTTGGCTTCGTCATCCTGATTCGTACCGCACGTGTTCGAAGCAGCCCGAAAGTGCGGAGCAGATATGAAACCCCAAGTTATTGAGTAAGAATTTAACCGCTGCAAAAATAACCGATTACAAAGCCAACATCTTAAACTCGGATTAACAGGTCGAAGCCAACGTACCTGGCTGAAGTTTCAGACAAGACAAGCTCCGATGGTTCAGTTTCGCCACCCAATCTAGCCCAGTCCTAGAGAGCGACAGCCAGACGAACCATATTATCCTTGGGTGCCACGCGACACTCTAAAATAGTGTCACAGTCGGTACTTGCTCAAATTCAGAGTAAATGTCTGTATTGCACTTCTGCTCGCGGCAAACCTTTGTCTGGTTACGAAGAAAATGTCCTAATCCGAAACTCCCCTGCAATATGTCCCGGTCTATATGTTGTGCGCGTTTGGTGGATCGTTCATATTTTAAAATGGAAAACAAAAAACCAGTCCTTGCCTCCCTTAACCTACCCGACATTAAACCCGAATATAGTCCAACTTACCTGAAATTACGGCCTAATACCTACAACATCCACCAAACGCGCAGCGCAATCGATCGATCGCGCAAATCCACCAAACGCGCGCAACATATATATTAGATTATGGGTGGTGCGGTACCTCGGTACGTAAGTTGCCCTCACGACCACTCGACAAACTAAATGTTCAAGCTACGAATTGCAAAATGAAACAGGCCGGTAACTGTGTTCGCTGTAAATGCTAATTGAAGTTCACGAGCATTTACCTTCGAGTGTACTAGTAATAATTAAGTCATGAGGTATTCGAGTAATACATACAGCATGTAGAGCTCTCTGAAAGGGCATACCTCCGCCAAGCAAGACAAAGGTAACGAAAAATTCAAATTGGCGCTAAAACCACAGTTTTCTTTATATCAAGTCCAAAATCTAATCATATGTGCCTTTTGATAGTATTAACTAGTTATGCAGTTTTTTTGGAGATCAGCTCATAACTTTCTGAATTATGATGCTAACAAACATTATAACAAGCGTAAGTCAAACATACAAACGAACCAACCGATCTGCACCAACATTTAATCATTCATGTCTTTTAACATTACTAACAACTCCTTTAATTTCATAAAGATGGATTAAGAAGTTTTCGAGTTATTGCGCTAACAAGCATAAAATCAAACATAACAATAAACGCACGAACAAACAAACACACCATCACAAAGATTTGGTCATTTACTTATCGTGATAGACCTAAGAACTCTTGTAAATTTCATGAAAATCCATCCATTACTTTTTGAGTTATGGCATTAACAAAAATGAAGCAGACAAACAAACGGATGAGCGGATCTCCACCAAAAGTTAATCATCTGTTCCTCCTAACATACTTAATAATCCCTGTAAATTTTATCCAAATTCGTTCATAAATGTTTGAGTAATCTAGACGACAGACAGACAAAGTAACTCACTGACAGACAAATCCGACGAAAACATAACCTCTTTGGCAGATGTAATAACCCCATACGAACTAATCCGAGTATATGTAATTTGTGTCTAATTCTTGGAGTTTTCCATTTCCGAATTAAAACGACTTTCTCTTTAAGAAATGGTTTCTCAAAAATGATAAACTCCCGTGCTTAACACTTTACCATACTTTGGCATTCGGTATATATAGTGATGACGTGAGTTTACACGTCTTTACGATTGCAGTAAGGAAGGCAAGACCGTAAGTTTTATATTATCCCGTGCAATGAACTCTTCACTGCATCACATAGAGCCCAGTCGCTGCGATTACTCTGTACCTGACTGAATAATTAATGCGGGTGATGTGTCAGCAATGCGGCAATTGCAAAGCGGGATTAAAGTGCGAAGCACTGTGAATTATTCAATATAATTAGAATGTAGCATGGTCTAATAAAATTGCAGTGCACTATTAATATTAAACTGCCGTACGTGTCTAGAACCCTCTATAGGACTTAAGTGCTCGATATCTACATTAATGACTTCAGTGTAGAATTATTAATGACTACAAAGTAGTGAATAAATACATCCTAGAATCGAAAGTTAGAAGAGAACACAATTCAAGCACTTATTTACCAGTGCTGCAAAAGTTAAAGGAATATGAAAACTCCAACAAAATTTTAAAAAAAAATTCTGTAGTACGGTAATTTATTTAATTATTTAAATAAGTAAAATCTTTTTTTGTAATATTGCCTCTGCAGTTCTGAACCTCTCTACGCATTCATCAACTCAAGGTACTTGATGCTCATCATAGACAGTACCACAGATGTCCCTCGGTAGATACCTGCAATATATGTACCTGTAATAAAGGCAAGTAAGCTTTCCTAACTTGCCATTTCAATTATGCATAAATACATCCAATGTATAGGCAATTTATCTCAGCAATAGTATAACTCCAGGGCCTTTTTTTTGCAGCCAACTCGTAAATTTAGTAGCAGCGAACACGCATTGAAGTTAATATGCTTCTGGTAGCGTGCAGGTCCACGGCAACTTCCATATGCAAATTAGTTCGCTCTGTCTGTAGCGCAATTCGAAATTATTGCGGAGCGACATTTTTATTTGTTTGTGAAACCTGCTCAACGAAACGCTGAATTCGTTACGACTAATGTGATCTGGGGCGGCGTAAGCTGATGAACTGTGTCCCATGCAAATTAATTAACCTCGGCCAGCTATTGAACAGGAAAAAGTAGTGAAATATATGCATGATACAGCGAGTGTAAGGCATGCCAGCTCTATTAGAATAAACTTATTTGATTTAAATGAAGCTCTTAAAAAACTGTTTATCGGAAACATGGTAATTGAATTAAATCAGAGGTATTTTAGATGCAGCTTATAAATAAAATGTGGATCACATGTTAATTGGCCTCAGCGATGGCATAATTCAGGACAACGTTGCTCGATTGTCGCGTATCATATAACAAATGTATATGTTTTGTGATGGACTGGCTGTATGCGTTACAGGCTAATTAAAATGAAGTCTCTAGCCGGGCCGTGAGCTCGAGCCGGGGCTTTTCAAATGCAAATGGACTTGTCTGTGACGGACCTAGCATTGCTCCAGCTGCTGTGAGCGCAGCCCTGCAAGGGAAACGACGTGCGTGTAAATGGCCTCAGTTAGTAATACATCTGACTATAGGAAAGATATATGGGGCATCTCAAGACCACGAGCCAATCTCTGAATTGATTTATAAATTTCGAAAACAACGATATAGTCGTGTTTTATATAAATATGTACTTTTTTTTAAATAAAACGTAAGGTAGAAAGCAATATTAGAGAGTTTAATAGGTTTCGAAATGTATCAATTCAAAGTTGAGTAATTTCCTGAACCAGTGGTGGCAAACTATGCAGCCACCACAGGTGTCACACAAACTATGCAGCCACCACAAGTGACACACAAACTATGCAGAAATCAATAAACACTTAAATTCTATGAATTTATAGCGTACACGAGTAATTGGGCGTATAAGAGTCAATCGTTTTCGTTAGAAATTAGAAATGAAGCGACGAAGTGATATCATGGATTTAATGCACTTAATGTGTCCGAGATTTGACCCTATAAAAACCAACTAAACGATCAGTTTCTCTTATAAATATCGTTATTAGAAAGGAAGCTCGTCCTCATTGGGTTAACTCATCGAAGTCGAGCTTAAGCTAACCACGCAATACTTGACGAATTCGGAACTTCGGGCTGGAGTGTTGGTTTCGAATTCCCTTGCATGTGTTTGAAGCAACCCAATTACGCTTGAGGCGGCCGGAAACTCTTTTATGGAGCAAGATTGAGTTTTGTAAGTCTGAAAATTCACGGTTGGAGAGTGAGCACCTGAGACGCGATTCAACGTTTCGAAGCAATCGTCCTTGTTTGAAGTCCAGAACAAGTCAAACCTAGCAGGTCAAATTTCGCAAGCTAATCCATGACGCTTTAGATGTAGTGCAAATGTGCTTCGTTAGCGTTTACACATTCTAGGGCTGCATCCCGAAAGGGCAGACCTACGCCAAGCAACGTAGCACTGAAAGAAAGCATTGTAAAGAGACAAACAATCGGACTGATCATCACTAATATGCAATAATCTGCTCCTCGTGGCACTCCAAACAGTTTCTGTAAATTTTATGATGATCCGTTCGCCACTTTACTGATGTCGGAAACAGACAGTTAGAATCCCGGAGAAACAAACCACAGCAAGCAGAAACGTACTCTGGCTGCAAATGATAAGAACTTTTCTTTTTTCTTTTTTTTGCTGAAGTTCTACAGCATACTGTGCTGAGTGTAACTCTCATGAGCATAGTGATGACATGAATTCTCTGTAGAAAATGAAATGAGATACAGCATTGAGTAAGTAATAAGTATGCCAATGAGCATGAAACGTTATACATTTGTATATGATTGTGGGGGTGTCTGTAGACCATGACAAAAATATTCAATTATTCAACACGCTGAATGAAAGTGGTTTGTCAGTAGGCTAAGTATGAAAAACATACCTGTAAAGATGAATTATATGTTTATTTACTCAAACACACTAGGCATACGTACTAGTACAAAGGTCAGAGAACCGTCAATCACTTCACGCTTAGCGTAGTTGTTTGTTCAGTAAGTATTTATGGAGCTACGCAATACCATCGGTTTAAAAAGGAATCGGACAGCGTTGTATATCGATGTGTCTATCAACATCGAGATCAATGGACTTTTTGATGTAGTACGGGCAACTGTACGTAATACCTGCTTTGAAAATTTAATGACAATCCAATGTAGAATAATTAATTCGGTGGGTTACTCTACTCAGGTTGCAGAATAGTCGCTGGTTTTAGGGAAAGTTTGTTATGGCTTCAAATTTATAAGCAGCACGATGCATCATACTGGATGTACGTAAGCGAGGAAATCTCTGGCTACTGCTACAAATACTTCGACCAAATACAGTTTGTCTTGAAGAGCTAGGAAGCCAGTAACTTGTAATAAATATATCACACGGTGAGAACTCCCTAGTTAATGTAGAAAGCAGCACAGATATAAAAGTAATTTGCATTCCTGGGCAAAGAATCTAGTTGTATTTTCCACATTTAGTACGATGAACTATTTTTTTCATGTTTTGATAACCAGATATGCTTAGTTGAAACATTTGATTACACTACCTAGAAATTATTTATGAGTGGAATAAAAGCGTCGCTTAGATGTTGTATGCAGAAAACAGGGAAGTCCAAAAATATATTTTCATGCTCCAGGAACAAATTCATTGAATGAAAAAAACCTATTTACATAGTATGCTCAATATGCTTTATACATGCCTGCCATTGCTTTCATAACGCCCCTTCAGTATATTACTCGTGTTTTAAACTCATCTGTAGGATAGAGTATCTGAGAAATAAACGATAAGATGTAGTGGTCATTTGCATGTAAAAGTGTTTTCTTTCCTGTAGCATTCTATAGCAGAGGCATAAAAAGTGGAACTACGTACAGAGAGCAGTGTGAAGTGAGACCGACCGAGTGAAGGGGCATAACATCTTTGGTGCGTTTGTTTTAATTCTTTTTTTCTTCTTCTTTTCTTTTTTTAGGAGAGAAAAATTTATGTACCTCACAAATCCGTTCGTATTTTGAATCAAAGAACAGTGTATGAGTGAACGTAGCTAAAAACTTGTTTCTTTAGAGCAGTTTATGTTTTATAAATTGTATAAATTTGTAGCGAGTTCTTTCTTCTTGCGTATCTTTTGTTTATTGTTTGCAAGGGGAACGACATACCGGCAAGTTGTGATTGTTTCTCAGCATTCTGCAGGTTTCTGGCTGAACCCATTTGTTGAATAGCTGCAATTTTTTTAGTGACCACATTCTTTTCGTGATTAATCTCCCCAAAGTTCTTGCAAATACTGGAATTTGGCCACCAGGGTCTGTACTAGACACTGAACTCTTGCTAGCTTTTGCGCAAATTTTGCCACACTTCCCAAACCATTAGGAGCAGATTCTGATGTCTGCACGAGTCGTTAATATTGCGCCCTTGAATTTCACCCCAGTGGACATTGAATCCTGACTATCTCTTCCGGAAATTTCTGCAATGCTCGCTGCGCCGCCCTTACTAACGCCTTCAAATACTACTCGCTCGGAACGAACAACCAGGCCTCGGAAATGCCTGGTATTGAATTTAGCACCGGCGACATGTCCCTGATTTAAGGCCATCACTCTGCCGGCACTGCAATGCACAGTCATCACTCAAATTGATCGTCATCGCCGCTAGAAATGAGGCAAACTCTGGAGACTGACGCGCCTGGCACTGAGGCCAACGGAGCCCGACTTTGCTCGTCCTAATCGACGAGCTTTTGCGAGCTTAAATGAAAACTCTTTGGACGAGTTGCCTGCCAGCAAAATAAGAAAAAATCTTCGGCATTTGAGGCAACGTGATGCAAATTTTTTGGGAGGCTTCGCAAACACCCGGCAACTAGATTTGTTTGTTCGGGTTTTTGCTCCGATGTGAGGCTCATTTTGGGAAGAAATGCTTTTCTTGCGATGGAGCAATCAGGTAAATTAGATGTACGTTACAAAAACCGCCGGTGTATTGCATGGTACGAAAACAAGGGTTGACTAAACAGAGATATAGTACTGCACCAATGCAAAGCATGGCACTAGCAGTAGTGAAATCTTCGTTTCACGCTTACGCTGTGCCAAACCAAGCGATTGTGCGGAGCAGTGGTCAACTGAGGAATCCTTTCCTGAAAGAGAATAATTAGGGCTTCAGAAGAGGAATTAGGGAAGAATTAAGGTACACAGAGACTGTTGGAACATTGATCTCATTACCTTTTCGAACTACCGCTAAAATACGGTACAACTTGCTTCGGTCACTTGCTGCAAGCAGCCTTGATCCGTGAAGGTGAAAAAGAGCATCTTTTCCTGAAGACAGTCTTTAAAAGACTGAGAAATCTTCTGACATCTTGAGCTTCATGAGCATGTTTATCGTCCTCACTGTTTCAAGTTTGGTCTAGCTTTAAATACTTACCTCGCACCGGTAAAGCTCGCAATTTAATGAATTTCGCTAGATTATAATTAAATTTGTTGAAGTTCATTCAATTTTATGCATTTCATTCAATTTATTTTAATTTAAAAAGTAAAGTACTGTTAATAAAGTGGTGTCACACGCCGCTAGTAAGTTGGCCGTATGAGCGTAATACTATGCAACATAAATAATAACCGACGCCCAAACCAAATTATTTCATTATTCTGACAGCCATCGTTCCTATCGTTAAGAAAGGAATTTCGTTTTACTGTAACTGCGTCTGGTATCTCCACGAGCAGCTGCAACATTGTTTGTTTACTGTAAAAGTAATAAGGAAAAAACTGTTCTACTGCCTTCATCAGCAAAATTCATATCAATTGCACTTGGAAGCGCACTGAGTTGGAGCCTTCGTGTACAATATTTCCGATCAAAACTACGCACAGTTTATAGTTAATGTTTTCAGATCTCGAAGGGTTTCAATTCCAAAAATTGAGCAAAAATATTTGACGCTTCTTAGCTTAAGGTTCCCTAACTAGAACTAGATAATTTAGATTTTAGTTGCCGCCTGACGTACACGTACAATTTAACGTACCTACGGACGTTCTTTCTTTCCTACCAACTAGCGTGCTGTGTGTTCTACTTTTTATCTAGAGCTAATTACGTAACTGTGCTACAGGCCGGCAGCACTAGACAACAGGTTCGGCAGTTTGAACTGTGAATCTACAGTTAAGTCGCTCTATGTGAACCTATCTGAACCTAATCTGTGAACCTGCGCCCATGAGTTGTTTGATTACCGAGGAATTTTCAAGCATTCAATAGTGTCAATAAATACAAATTAAATACACAGTTACATAAACAAACACACAATCGATGGATTCATATATTTACTGCTTATAATATTACTATTTATTTGTATATATATCTCCTGTACAGAGGATGCAAGCGCGGAGGAGGGCGGCACTGTGGAACAGTAGTGTCCCTCACTTATCGCCATATTATCAGACTCAAGACAATAAATATATTTTTTTCTTTTCTTTAGAAACTGGAACCCAGTTGGAAATAATGGTTGTCATTAGAGTAAAACAACTATGATTATGGTCGAGACTTGGGTTTCTTATTATCGAAATATCCTCCATATTCAACCATTAATGGGGTGCAGTATGGTAGAGATATGTCACAACCTTCGACCATACTGCCAACCATAATTCCCAACCATACCTACCCAAATACAACCATTAAGGTTTTAGCTGCACAACCATGATCTACCATAGTGAACCGTAAAAAACACCATTCACGTCCAAACTCGACTGCGTTCAGCGAATGATACAACTATATTCTACCAAGATAAATTTTTTTAAATGTTGACATAATACGGTATGTAGTCAATGCCTGCTATGTTTGCTGATGATTAGTTGCTTATAAAAAATAGTTTTATTCATCGTACGTGTTAGGGCGGCAGCTTAGAATTGTCAAAAGCTCAAAGGAGCTTGAACCAGTCTGTGCAGTTAACGTACGTTTATATGTAACTAATTTAACTCTAACTCAGTACAGAGCTACTCTACCCAGCTTAGAGGAAGTCACAACTCGATTGATAAGTTTTGGCCGTACCCGCTGTCAGGGTACGTAAGGCTAAACATTTCATAAAACTTGACATCTTTTTCATAAAGCTAATGGGAATAATTTCTTGATAAATCTCTACAGATATAAATTGAATGAACGTAAATATAGCTGGCAATATTTGATCAAAGATTACAATGCTATTTAGCAAAGGATACAACAAAAAATGAAGATAATGGGTAACTACGCTAAAGTGGTTAAGCGTAAAAAAATCGGGAAACATTAGATAAAAATAGCGTCAAGGCGGTTAGTATCCATACATACCCTGCAATTTGTACATTTCATCGACAGGAAAGATATAGCTGAAAATATGCACATTTTTTTGCACCATAATATGAATTTTTAAACGCTTCGAATTCAAACTTATAGTCATACAATATTATTTTGGTCGATATTGGTGGGTATTCTAGCCATATTATTAAAATCAATGGAAATCCCTACATATTCTGCCCCATATAATGGGAAATGGGAGGAATTCCCCTCATGATCGTACGTACGGAAATCCGTTGATAAGCTACCATAGTTATGCTCTAACTTATGCTCTACCATATATAGTCTTTAAACATCCATGTACTACCATCGACCTTCGTTTCCTGACAAACCTCAAACAACCAATGTTGCCTCCACCAATCTCGACCTAAATATACTAAAATCAACGTTATGTTATGGTCGACATATCTACCATATTGTTTCATCATCCATAATCGACCTTATCTCTCATACAGCACTATATTCTACAACAATCACAACCATAATTTCCGGCTGGGAAGTGGAAGCAATTACTGCATGGAAAGCTCTCGGTAATATCGAGTGCACGACTCAATGCTACAATTCCTAATGTGCCCCTCGCTAGCCGCCACAGCTTTTGTAATTACGCGATAGGTAAATAAACATATTGCCGGAAAGGTAAACGGACTAAAACATATAATTTATTTATAAATAGTAAGAAATTGATAGCGACTCTCTCTCAATAAAAAACTGTTTTTTTTTGCATGTATGTTACACTTTAATTGTAGCGCATTAGATTGTGTAATCCGTTCATAGGCCTCTCAATATTAAGCCTCTTTATTAAAAATTTACATTATCGGCACCTATCTAAATGCCAAAGTTACAGTAAAACTGCTTTAGTAATACACGAAGAGGTGGCCCGTACGTATGGATAAAGCAGGACGGAGACCATTGACTTTCGGTTTTTTTTTTCTCTGTTACCGCATTTACTTCACTGCGCTAGCTTACTGGTCAGTGGATACATGGTAGTACGAAAATATCCTTACCGTAAATTCTCATTAATTGAACAAATAACTAAAAGAATCAATTATATTAAGGAGCTCATCTGACAACCTTATTAATGAAAATAGAACGCCTTGTGGCGTAAGACCATCACCCGCAATAGAGAAAATTCAACGCCGTCATTTTTGATGGCCAGCTAATTCTATGTTTTTGGCATTGTTCATATCTAAGTCAACGCACCTGACTCCCTACATATATTGTCAACATTGCTCAACTCCTTCTGCCTCTTTTCGAGTGAAGTTGCAAATTCAACGACGTCATTTTTGATGGCCAGCTAATCCTAATTTTTTGGCATGAGTTACATCTAGGTCAACCCACCAGACTCCCTATTAATAATTATGAGCATTGCTCAATTCCTTCTACTACTTTTTGGGTAAGCATACAAACAAATATATATATATACTTAGATCTTCAACCAAAACATTATCACCTCTCTCACTTCGTTGTGATGAAGAGTAATTATGAGAATCGCTACATTCTAAAATTGTCAACAATGTCTCTAATAACAACATCAGATATCAAGAAATTTATCATCAACTAATCGTTATTCGATGAAGGCATGATGAGAATAGCTTGTTTTGCAAGACTATTAAGATTATAAACTAGTAGCTTTTAGTAAAAAAATTCATTACAAGATCGTTATGTTAGTTACGGAATTATTTATTGACAAGCTGTAACTATGGGAACCAATCAAAGTGATTATAAAGAGCATAATTTCAAAGATGATTCTTCTGGCCGGATAAGAATCAGTTGTAAATTCAGCCATTCCATCACTTTCTAGGTACCTACGTATATTTAACATGCAACTATTTATTTTCTACTCGTAGGAACAACACTTATATATGAACAAAGTTACTGAACAGCGTCCTAGATCACTTGTGCCCAATATATTAACAGTAGACGCTTTGAAGAAGAGTATGCTAACACCCGTTCGTTGGCTATGTAGTTATGTGACTTTGCCGTAATGCCGCCCAATTATACTTTGAGATACGAATGGCCATTAGGCCGCGTGAACCACGGCCCTCTCGCCATATCTAGCAATTTAACTACTGCAATGAGTGAGATAAGGGGCCATATTTCTTGAGTTGATGGATGATATCATTGTTTGCATTGGTATCTTGAAGTTGGTGAATTGATTACTCCGTAGTCAGCGAACTAATTCCACAAGTACAGTAACTCTCATTAGA
>LQNS02278171.1:17478720-17490659 GCA_001587735.2 Parhyale hawaiensis | reverse complement strand
CTACTGCAATGAGTGAGATAAGGGGCCATATTTCTTGAGTTGATGGATGATATCATTGTTTGCATTGGTATCTTGAAGTTGGTGAATTGATTACTCCGTAGTCAGCGAACTAATTCCACAAGTACAGTAACTCTCATTAGAAACAGTCGCATTTCTGCACTGACTTTTGTAAAGTTACCGCACTCTTATATTAGCTCTTCAAGTACCGCTACTCGAACTCGTATGCCGAATTCACCTCGTTGAAAGTGCGTTCTTGAGCTCTTCAAGGTTGAAAACATTATATGTATATGTAAATATTGATAGAGAGATTTGGAAAACAGTCATTTTTTAATGCATGTTATATTTAAAAGATGACCATATTTATAATCATTTATACCTTTATCTAGCAAATGCCGCCACGGTAGTTGCATGCTTTCGTTCTCAGCTCTAACACCTTGTATCGCTCGTTCGATGCCCCTTGAGGCACACGAGCTCTTTGCAGATCTTGGTGTGCGGACTCGGCAGTTGTGTGTGCATGTACGGCGCCGTGGCGGAACTGCCTTCCTCAGAGATGAGGGGGGTGGAGGGTCTCGGGTCATTTGTTCCTTCCGTCAAATTGGCGCCATAGTTCGTGACCCAAGGGCGACTGCGACTACACTTGCTCATCTGGGGCCAGTGGGCCTATACCCGTAGCACAAACCAGTGCAATATGGGTTTCCCAGGTGAGGGTGTGGTCTAAGTTGATTTTACCTTTATCTTTGTCAGTTTGTTCGACTTTTCCAAAATTCTCAGCGTTGTTGTGCTGTAAAAATTGACATAACTATTCTACACTAAAAATTTCACAACCGGTTTCACCTAGATCATGAGGCATCCTCAGATAAGTAGCTAAAATGAGAAATTGAAAGAAAATTAAAAACTGCAGTCGGACATTCTATGTAGATGGTCCCTTCATTCAAAATGGTAACACGGAAGCTTCTAGAGTACCCGTACTAGAAAGTACAAAATTAGCTCCTTTTATTGCGAATACGGTCATTCCGATTTTTACTCGATGCTAATGCTTAGCAGGTACCTGGCTCGTCTAATAATTATCTTCGGATATATTAACAATCGTAACAGAAATTATCACTGGCATGCAGTAATTTATTTTCCCGGTATTAAATAATTAAAGACACAATTATCTTGTTATTCTACAAATACATAGGTATAGAAAAAACGATTTGTGAAGTGACAACTCCGTAAATGCAACTGTTGATGTATTAACGAAACTATGCAGGCGACTTATCTCCCATTTTCCTGGCATTTAGCCTTGGGTTGTGTCATGGCCGGTTCACACGCATTTTCTTGACATTGTTTTTTCAGTTAACCATTTGAGAGGCTTTGCTGCGTGTATGTTAAAGATAACTGCCTGTCAATCAAAAAAAGTTACTCAACTCGTAGCCATTAAGTGAGTTTGCTCAGCGTACGTAGCTAGTTAAATTCCGGATATTATGTACTTTTTCAAACTTGAAGTAATAGCTTTTTCAATTGGGTGGTGAAAATAAGCCTTCGAGGCTTGAATTCTCCGAAACTGTAGACAGACGAGCTGGATTAGACTCGTTGCCTCCAGTTTCAGACGTTGATGCTTAATCGCTTATTTATTCTGTGAGTTTTCCAAGAACTCATGCAGTCTTACTTCGTAAAAACAAATTTTCAGTCTGCTCAACAACAACGGGTTGCGTCTAGGAGCGAGTTCTCACGTCCCTCATCGTAACGCGTTCAGTCACGAAAATGAACACGAGCTGCGCGTCAACTTTTTCTGTCGCAGTCTACACGTAGAAGCGACCTTCATTCCAATTAATGACGCCGCGCGTTCAGTTATGATCTCGTTTCTTTACATTTTCGCTTATATTTCGCGTCGGTTTGAAGTCACATTCGTATTCCATGATCTTATAGCCTGAATTTGATAGGAACAGTCTATTTTCATAATATTTATAGCCTGATAAACCGATGAAAGTGAAATCAACACGCAGCAAGCTACTTCGTTGTCAAATCAATGATGGTGTCAGTGTTCTTACAACATTTTCAGCTCCACAAGTTCTCTTGTGTTAAACGGGAATACAATGATTTTGCTCGTTAAAGTGACGGTAAAAAAGCACTTTTGCCCACTAGTTCATGATTCGAAAACGCTATAGAGGATTAATTCAGTATTTATAGGTTCTGTTTTGTGAACTTAAATTGTGCCACGCGTTGAAAAAAACGACACGCTTCATCCTTTAGTCTCCCGCTTTTACTGCAGCTGCTACCGTCAAATCAACGCGCCGCGTCCATCAGTTTGATTGAACGCGTACGATAAGGGACTTGTGAACACGCCTAATGATCGTCTGTGGTAGTTGATAGTTACTCTGTGCTATTTTCATTAGTGTAATTAATTTGTGAGAGAGATGTTTGGTTGTGATGATTTTGAAGTGCTCGCTTTCCTGCTTTCATGCTGTCTGGACGCAGAAACACAAACTGTTTTTGTTTTGTCCGCCGATCCTGGTGATCGTCATTGAAGTAGTAATTGTTTGTACTGTAGGTAGACCTGGCTTACCTGACTAATAAGTCAATGCCATAAATTTAATTTATCGTGGCGAAACCAAGGCACATGGCTCAGGTTCCGGACGAGTGGGATTGGCATGGAATGACTTTGACCAACGAGCCTTTAAGCCCGCTGCCCACGTAACAACTTTCATTGCCTTTAGCAGGCTAGAGGAAACTCAACTAATCCGTTTACGTAGCCGCAGAACGGCTTCAGCCCGCACATAAATTGTCAAAAATCTCAATCGCAACGGCAAGTTTTATACCCTAGCAAGTGGCAATGATGAACGTCTAACTGTCGCTCCTAAGTATGAGCAGTTTTAGTCCACAAAGATTAATATTTTAAAAATTAGTGCAAGAAGTTCATAAACGTCATGCTGAAGTCACGGCAGTCGGATTAGTTGAGTTGGCTCCACGCTGCTAGCTGCAACGAAAGTTACGTGAGCATCGGGCTTAAGGGGTATAGGAAAAAAGCCCCGGGAGGAAGAAAGCGGCGGTAGGAAAAAAAAACGTGGAAAGAAGCCACCCGGAAAAAATTCCCGGTGGGAAAAAAGTCCCGCCCATCTCTTAAAGTGCATTTATTGCCCATACTGAGTTATTTTGAAGTAAGTTACAATGAAATAAGGTAAAAATTATACTGTACTGCATTCACCTACTCTAACCTAATAAAACCAACCCCTAACCTAGTCTAGCTTTTTCTATTAAACTTAATGAAACCAAGCCTAACCTAGTCGAGCTTTTTCCAGGAGAGCGTTGTCTAATCTAACAACATCTAACTAAACCTAACCTATTAACTGACATAGCATTATCGAGCTTCTTCTATTCTATTTTAGCTTAACTTGACCTCCGCTAACTTGACCTGTACGCGTTTTTATATATCTACGATTTAGTGAAAACCAGGCCTCGAACACAGAACCTTGTGTAATGGTTTCGATCCTCGTGTAATAACCTAACTTTTCGCATCCAAGCAATTTTTATCCGATAGGTCCAGGAAGCAAAGATGTATAGCGGGAGAGCTCAATGGAACTAAAATTAAAGTTAGCCGTGACCGCATGTAGCCGAATGACGTCACACCAAGGAGTCGAAGTACTTCAGGGTCGGATCTCAGGCGTTCTTAGGTTGGATTCTTAATCCTTACAAAAAATATTAGCAGTGTCATATTCTTGACGCAAGAGAAACCACAGGAATAGTTATTGCTCAAACTTTCTGTATATATTTGGCAACCATTTTACTATATTTTGTGTATGAGCAACTCGAGTAGCTGGCCAGTCAGAAACGGGAGATTGAATGAAGTAAGTCGAACAGATACTGTGATTTGTTCAAATAAGCTTTGTGAAGACCACTTTGAACCGAATATGAATTGTAACCGCTAGTGCTGTGAAAATTTCCACCAGCCTCCATTGGAATTTTTATTGATAATTGTTTATTATTTCAGTTAGGACGATTTTTCAGCTGAAATTAATTAAAATACTTTCATGTCGATGCTGACGTCACCTTTTTATGTTAGGATGTCGTGAGTCCTCCCGTTACGCTCTTCGCTTCCCAAATAGGCCTAACCCGAAATACCCGATTTCTGGACTCAGAACAAGTCCAGAATCGAAAAATTAGGCTCCTATGCATATAGCCTAACCTTACCTAAGCTAACCTCCCGCCCTAACAAAGGCGGGAGGTGTTATCTATGCTAGTAAGAAATGTCTAAATCGAAACACTTTGGTAATGTATTTTGCTCTCATCTTGTTCAAAATATTATTTTTTGGGGATGAGCTCCCACGACTTTACTCTACTCAGGGTAGCTATAAATAATATACTAAGAACTATACTTAGGGTCAGGAGAAATATTGACAATGTATTCCTGCAATGCCTGTGAATGCTATGTTTGTTGAGGTAAGTCTTTTAAAGCTTGATGATGCCTGCGATTATTTTTCGGTGAAATTTTTAAGCAACATGATGGATGTATGAAGACTTTAATGTTTTCATTAAGTATTGTGGTTAGTTAGTATCTAGTCATGAGCACAATCACGTAGGTAAAGGTTCAACCTGCCTAGTGTTAGGTTGGAGGTAGAGAGACGATTTACCATTTTCCAGAGCGTCTGCTGCTTTAACTCAAAGTCAGAAGCTCTTCATAAACCAATCTCCGAACCTAATTTCAAGAAGAGGTACAAAGAATATGCATTGGCTAAGTATTCCAATGTGTAGACGGTTAGCTTACCAAATGTGATGTGAGTGTAACAGAAGCAATACATACAATATAACTGTAATATTAGCCGTACTTAGTTGAAAGTTGTGTATGTCGTTCGTACAAATGTCTAAATGTGTTGATATGAATGATAGCTTGATTTTTATGTGCGTGTTTAATGCTGTACTTGACTTAATCGTTGTTTAATGCCCCCATAAGTTTATCAGTTTTAGTTGGGCGAGTTCTTCCTTTGTGTATATTTTATTGATTGAAATAGCTACTGTATGTTTTTTGAGAACAGTTAAGAGAGAAAGAAGTCACCTGAACTCACCTAACCTAACTTACCTAGCTGCCTTCACCTAACCTAACCTCAGCTAACCTAAGCTCACCTAACTAATGCTAACTTAATTTATTTAACCTCATATAACCTATTTCAACCCACGTTCGCACATGCAGATGCTAGTTCATTAACGTCTCTGGGGATACCGCTTACCACGACCTTCTGTGGGGATAGCGCTTACGCCGGACTTCTGTGGCTTCTGTGGGGATACCGCTTACCACGGCCTTCTGTGGGGATACCGCTTACCCCGGCCTTCTGTGGGGATACCGCTTACCCCGGCCTTCTGTGGGGATACCGCTTACCCCGGCCTTCTGGGGGATACCGGTTACCACGGCCTTCTGTGGGGATACCGCTTACCCCGGCCTTCTGTGGGGATACCGCTTACCACGACCTTCTGTGGGGATACCGCTTAACCCGGCCTTCTGTGGAGATACCGCTTACCACGGCCTTCTGTAGGGATACCGCTTACCACGGCCTTCTGTGGGAATACCGCTTACCCCGGCCTTCTGTGGGGACACCGCTTACCCCGGCCTTCTGTGGGGATACCGCTTACCACGGCCTTCTGTGGGGATACCGCTTACCACGGCCTTCCGTGGGGATACCGCTTACCACGGCCTTCCGTGGGGATACCGCTTGCCACGATGGACCCTGTCCGCGGTAGCAGATTTACTAATGTAACTTTACTTGGTCTGATGACGTTGGATAATAAATTCATCATGTCAAAACTCAGTTATCGAACTCCTTTGTCGTACCAACAGCGCATATATGAAGATAATATCTTATAACCAAAAAATTTCGTGCAGTTTTGAGCAAAAATTTCTTGTGTTGCCTGATTTATTGAGGCTCTATTGGTAAAGACATAATACAGCAAGGCTGCTCATCATCTATTACTTGTGTTGTTAGAACTGCTTTGAAACAATTTACTATCCAATAATTACGTAAATATTATTCACTGTTAGGCATTGTTTTACATACAATTATTATTTTCATCGATATTATATTGCACCAACTGCTCAAGACGCAGTGCTTTTTTGCAAGTTAAGAATTTCCAGAATGCAAATTATGTCAAATTTAATTCCTAACGAAAACTTTCGGGTACAAAGAGCTAAAACTCATAATTATGTAAGTGGCTTCCAGCGTCAACGTTCTCTTGCGTAAACATAATTTGCGTTTTTTTCAGAGCCTAGCCTGGAAGAGTAATGTTCATATCGATATTGCTCACTTGCTCTAATGTTGAACTTTACGGAGCTAACTTTTATAAGAATTATACATATAAATCAAACTCATGTTACGCTGTGCGCAAAAAGTAAAGCTGTTCTCGATGGAATAAATTCCGTGCTCTGATTCTGATGCAGTGAATTTATATCGGTATTGCTCACTGGCTGAAAGATTGAATGGTAAGAACCAGATTTTCGCAAAAATTATATTAAACACGTGCTGCTTTGTCAACAAGAAGTTGATCACTTCTCGATGGAATAAACGCTTTATTTTGAATATGATGCAATGTGAAAATAGATAGAAGAAGCTACTGGTAGAGTGGAGATTGTCATAAAAAATGTTGAGCTAGATTTACTATGACAAACGATTTACTGGGTTGCTTGACAAGTCGATGTTACGTTGTAAGAACTCTTATCGTGGCAGCCAAATGGTAGCCTGAGTGATTTGGTACTGCTGGAAATAAATAGTGTTACGCTTTCTTTCGCTTATTCTATTTTAATGTCAATAATTATAAATTTTATATATTTTTACTGAAGCCTTAGCCAAACAACACTCTGAAATTGAACTTATTGATAGTCATGTAATGGTGGCCAACACTTCAGCATTAAATCAGCACTGAAAATAAAAATTAAGTCTAATTTTATGTGAAGAAACCTAATTATGTGCGTGAAACTGATTAAATAGAATCTACGATAACTACAAGATAACGACATTACTGTTGTGTTCCTGTTTAATATAGCCGCAGTTTAATCAAGCTAGAATTTCTAATTTTTTATTTCAGGGTTCCAGAGTAAAACCCCCAGTATTTTTCTTTGCATCTACCAAAGAAAATGAATTTTTCTGTAATAGAAAATATTTAACTTTATCTAAAATAAAGTATAACGTCAAATTCTTGTGCTGGTGATGAAATAAGGAAATTTCATGGCAGAGGCGTGTAACTGTAAGCCACAAATTCAGGACTTCATACACATTAAAAGAGTCCACACACGCCGAGCCCGATGAAAGAAATACAATATTCAAGGGCAGCAACATCCAAGCATATTTTTGGCATAAATAGCTTTGTACAGCTTGAAAGTGAAGTGTTATGATCTTTTAAACAAAATCCTTAGTATTGTATTCCTAGAATATCCCTTCCAGTTAGGCAATGTAGAAAGATATGTACAGTACACTCCCTAAGAGCAGTGAAATGAAACTCTAAAACCTTCAACCAAAGGTCTCTGATTTCCCCTATAACCTCCACTGCCGTCTCATCGAAGTTCAAAGTAAAAATATCCTTCTAGCCGTTTTCCAGACACTGGCTGACAATAGTTTGGTATCATTTTGCTATCGAAAATTTAATTTAGCTGCAGCTAGACGAGTGCAGAAACTTTGCAGAGGTCGTAGCAATTCAAGTCTCGCTTCAGGTCTCCATATTCGAATCAAACAAAGGCAATCAAATAAGTGAAAGTGAGCTTTCACAGTAATATTATCGAAGTAACTTTTGGAAAACTTAAGTTTCTGTAGAAGACTATAACGCTTCCTTACTCAGCTTTGATCGCATACCGAATCGGGAAAAACATTTGCAATATTTTCCCCCCCCCCCAAGGTAACTTCGAATACGAGTATCGCTATAGCTTCAAAGTCAACATTCTCGCAGCTCAAATTCCATTTTTGATTGAAAAATTCGGAATCGGAGCCGTTACGAAATGCTACGGTTTGTCTTGAATTAACTTTGGCCACTTGAAGCCATTTCGTAGCCTTACGACAATCTTTACGACGTGAGGCCTTCTGCTGAAATGAGAATTTGGCTTCGCTTTTGCTCTTTAAACAGCTCACGTGCTGCACTGTTTGAACTTCTGCTTTATTTTATGCAGGCAAGGCAGTTGCTCTCGAGTTGCGTAGTATTTTCACCACGCACGCACGAGATCGACCAGAAAATCGTGCTGTGAATTTGTATAGGTTGCGCGATGGTTATTAAATAAGGCGAACGTGAAATAATTGCCTATAAGTCTTCAGAGCAACTTTCAATCTAAAAAAGAGCCTGCGTCTTTGATATCTTCTAGACCAAACGTGGAGAACTTACCTCGTTCATGGATATGATGCCCAATTTATGCATGGAAAGCAGAATAGAATTACAGTAGATTCTATTATATATCTGCATTAAATTGTGCATGAATAATGTGCTTAAGCGTTGCAATGTGCGTACATACATATCTATGTACGCAAAATTGGCAATATCTGTACACAGTATTTGTTGGGAATATGGACCGCAATCATTCTAAAATTAAAAGGCAATCACCAAAAGCTGATTTTGCTCTTCCTTAGACTGCAAATGCTTCCTTTTTGACAGGAAATAATCACTCTCACATGAGTGACATAATCTTTAATTAAACATAATATGTCTGACGTGCCTTTAATTGTTAATCACAGAGATTAGAATTTTTTTCGTAAAACTGCGCTTGAAAAATTTGTTACAACCTTGATAATAAACAGTCGTACTATATACGCATCATGCTAATGGAACTTAAACACTCGTTTAAAATAGTACCCATCTTATGGACGCTCCACGCTCAGCACTGAATGTATTAAGATATGGACAAGGTTGCCAATGAATAGGTATGACCCAATACCTGAGCTGAGGTCAGGTACGAGAGGCATGTCAAGAGTAGGATGAAGTTCTTGGCAACTTCTGGAGGCCGCCAAGTTCAGATTGCCGAAGCTTAGCAATGGTTGCGCGTAGTCGGCGTTGGATATTACATTGGTTATCTTTGGGAGATGATAATAATAATAATAAAAATAGCACTACAAGTTTATTAGGTGCTCATAAGGGATATCAGGGCTGAAAATAGAGTATGTCCGGGAAATCACCTAATAAAGCATATTAATTTATTGATTTACATATTACCATATACTGGATAGGTGTTGCCAACTATTACGTGGATATTACAAAAAGTAGGAAAACAGTACTGAATATTGTATGTGTGGAAGGCCTTGCTGGATATTACAGTAGTTATGTCAGCCATAGAGTAGTGAGTACTTGTTGTGTTGAAGTCCTGCCGAATATTACAAGGGTTTGTGAACGGGAAACTGCACTGGTTGACAACAGAAAATAGATTAGCGTGTAACATCGAGCCGAGATGTATTGGGTTTGATGCAATCTGATCTGCATTTTCTAAGAGTTACACCGAATGGACGTTACGTGATCCTGCGATATTAGCGGGCAGTCGAGCTGGCTATATTGCAACTGTTTTGCGTGGGAGTATCTGATGAATTCTTTAGCCATTTCTAGTGCAAATGAAGCAGACGTTTTATAGAAATTTCGTAATTGATGCTAGCAACGCCTACTTGACCTCAACTTCAGTTCTTGCTTTGATGTTTCAATGCGAATGACGTCGATCATAGCCGCGAACATTTTCCCCAAGCAATTTCATTTGGCTCTTTCAGAAGCCCTTCATTTATATCTATGATAAAAGGCAACTCATTTCACCTTTGCCTGATTTTCAATTTTATGCCAGTGTTTCACTTTTTCACTTTACTCAGTTTTATGCCATTGCTGAGGCCATGACTCGAATTTAAATTAGTGGCAATGAATTGACGATGAACGATAGCGGCAGCATAAATAATCCTCTTGACTTTATAGCGGATTTAATGATATTCTGCGTGGGTGTCTGTGGCAATGCTTTCACTGATGCAAAGTTCCTTTAGTAATTTTAAGGGTATTATCAGTGGCAGAGTTGTTACCGTTACGAATGGTGAAGTTTATGATGCTTAAACAACAATTAGCTTTCAGAACTGTGCGAGTGAGCTATAGCTATAGTAGTTCAACATATTTGAGGTACATATTCATGCATCTAATGGAGAGTCCTTCAGTATGGTATCATTCTCCAGCAATCTGTTGCTGCATGTGCAAGCTGTTGTACCACTTTGCAAACGGACAATTCTTTGAAAAAATCATTTTTCCTTCATAAAATTTTTAATAGTAATGGCTCAACAGGCTTTGGATGCTAAATAATATGAACGTTAATTACCTGCGTGTCCATATATTCTCACAAGCCATGGCGACATTTGCATGGTTATTATAATTTTTTACATTCATAATCTCAAAGTCAAGACTTCACCGCAGTGTTTCAAGTACGTGGCTAGACATTCTCACAAACTACGGCGATATTTTTATGAGTTTGTTATTACACAAAACCTCAAATGAAATGCACTCCATAGCAATACTTCACCGTCGCTGGTTACGTTCACACAACAAATGCCGAGCGGCTCAACATGTTTTGGGGCCCATGGAAGTCCTAGTATAACAAGATTCCCACAATTCCCGATGTCTTCGGTCCGCCATGAATTTTAAATCAATGCCACGTTTGAATATTCCAAACAGACCCTCAAATTCTGCCGTTTGTTATGGCAACACCGACTGGCCGGCCGGTCTGCAGCTCCATACAGACGGGTAAATATTTATTTCCGTGGCCACCGGTTGTAAAGTTTCAGGCGTAATTATTTTTGAAATTTTTTCATAGGGTGTCATGTAACATATACGATACAAGTTTTAGATACAAGTTTCCAGCCTTATTAAAAATTTTATTTGAAAAGAAACCTTTAGTGACTTGAATCATGACTCACTTTAGTAGCAAATATTTTTATTATGTTAAGTATGGACGACTTACGGTAGAACAGAAACCTACCGGAAACATTATCCTGTTTCATTTTCAATTGATACTCATATCTTTATAAAATCTTCGGTATTTCCCTGTTCTTAAACGAGGACATCACTGAAATTGGTATCGAATTTGCTACTCATCAGGATCGATCTTTTTTTTTTCGAAGCGCAGCATGCCTGCATGTATTGCAGTTTCCACTTTTCCATTTGCTTTGATACTTTTCTGGTAGAAGTGTTTACGTACGGCAACACTTTCACCCGAACTTAATTTGAATCCCTAGAAGATTCCATGAGTTATTGCAATTAACGTGGTTATTTGGTTGTTTGAACTATTTCTAAATCGTTAAAATGGGAAGGGCTAGAGGTCTGTCTGGGGCTGAAAAGCAAAAATATTGAATGATATGACTAAAGGAACGCCTATTAAAGATATTGCTGTTTCAATAGGCCGCCATGTTGACGCGGTGAAGCGCTTTTTAGCCGGCCCGTCACCAAGGAAAAGCGCTCGGACTCTGGCGTTTGGAAAGCTATTAGCACTCGAGATCTTCGTAATGTGAAAAGGCAATTGTGAAAGAAACCAGGACAAACCTCGAAGGTTATCTTTGGTGAAGTAAATCTTTCAGAAGTTTCGAAAACAACAAGATGTCGGTTACTGAAAAACATGGGGAAAAGTGTTACACCTGAAAAACTACCTTCTCTGACCGCCAGGCACAACGATTCACGGCTGAAATGAACTCGAGAAAATTTGAATACAAACATGAAGATGGTACTTTTCACTGATGAAACCAGGGTAACTCTTGACGGACCAGACGGTTGGGGAAAAGGGTGGGTTGGAAACGGCCAACAGCGACATACTCGTTTCCGTCGCCAGCAGGGCGGAGAAGGCGTTATGATTTGGGCGGCAATTATTGGAGATGAACTTGTTGGTCCTGTGCGAGTGCCAGATGGAGTGAAAATAACTTCTGTAGCTTATTGTCAGCTCCTTTAGTCGGCCTTGCTTTCATGGTTGGATAACGTTCCACTACAAAAGCGCC
>LQNS02278171.1:17463786-17478325 GCA_001587735.2 Parhyale hawaiensis | reverse complement strand
GATAACAATTTATAAAAGCTAATACCGTCGGACGCTTGAAAAGTGATCAAAAATGTCAAATTCTTCTTAAATGAAAACTACACATTAACATGAGCTGAAAATTTCTGACAAAGTTTCATTTATAGTCCCAAACATGCTATGAAAATATTAGCTTTGAAACAGCGATAGTTTTAATTCTACGTTTCAAAATGAGTTTAAGCTATTATCGTGGCACGGACTGTATAGCTTATAAAAGGTTTATGTGTAATTGTTCCTAATGAAGGGTTTAAGAACATTTGTATAAGCCTTGTGAAAGGATTAGGTATAATACCCCGTTGTTAGGTAGGGAAGGCAATGACTGGTTCTGCTAATGACTTAATAAGCTAGCTTCCATAACGTTAGGTAAGACTAGGACTGGTTCTACTAGTGACCTAAATAAACTAAGCTAAAATAACCTAACCCAATAACCTATAAAACAAGAAAAAATTAACAAAACAAAATAAATGAGAAAAAAAAACAGTCTAAATCAACATCTTTTTTCAAAAAAAGCTCATGGGAAGGTTACGGGAACCTAACCTTACCTTACCTACCCTTTCACAGGCTAGCTAATTTGAAAGCCGGCAGTAGTGAGGTGGTGATATTTGTGGTAATGGTGGTGGTTGGCGGACTTAGGAGTACCTCGATCCTTTTACCTGTCGAAATACCTACGAAAAGAAAAAATCGTGGATTTTCTAGGGTCATTAAGTGTAAAGAATTTTATTATACCTAAGGGCCGAATGTGCTACTATCGTAGTACTTAGAAGCTCTTACACACCTGTACTAGAGAGCAATAAAGAGCTGACATTATTTATTGTTGTGAATGATGGATAAATACCGTTCAAATTTGTGTCCTTGTAATTTCAGAAACGCCACAAACAATTAGCATGGCTTCAATTACCATCTTCATTTATTTCAATTAGAGAAGTACTCCGAGAGCGCATGCCTCCGCCAAGCAAGGCAGTGTTAACGAAAATTAAGTTAGTGCTGAATCTACAGGATTACGATTTCCTCTTAATCATTACCAAAACTTGGTTATCTGTGCCTCTTGACATATCTAATACTTTCGGTAATTTTTTAATTGCACTTGTGTTTTTACCATTTGTGTTGTTCGTCGTTTCTAACAAGTCCTGTAATTTTATGAACATTCGTTCGTAACATTTTGAGTTATATTGCTGTCAAACGCAAAACAAACATACAGACAACTAGAGCACTGTGAGAGCGCATACCTCCGCCAAGCAATGCCCAGTGACGAAAAATAAAAATTGGTTCTGAAACCAAGATTTTTCTTGTATCGACACTAAATCTAATCATTGTGCCTTTTAACAGTATAAAGAGTTTCTGTAATATTCTTGAAGATCCGTTCATAACTTTTTGAGTTATGCTGCTAACAAACATTCTGACAAACATTCTGACAAACATTAGTCAAACACTCAGACGGACCGACCGATCATCATCAAAATTTAATCAATTATTTCCTTTAATATTACTAGCAGTGCCTGTAAATTTCATAAAGATCCATTAATAACTTTTGAGTTAAAGTGCTAAGAAGCATAAAATCATAGACAGTGACAAACAAACCAACAAACGGATCATACAAAAATTTAATCAATTACTCCGTGTAATATACCTAACAACTTATGCATATTTCATGAAAATCCATCCAAAACTTTTTGAGTTATGGCGGTAGGAAAAATGAGGCAAACAAACGGATATACCGCTCTTCACCAAAAGTTAATCATCTGTTTCTCCTTAACATACCTAACAATCCCTGTAAAGTTCATTGAAATCCGACCATATCCTTTTGAGTTATCTTGGTGACAGATAAAATAAACAAACAGACAGACGGATACACAGACAGACAAACACAACTAAAACATAACCTCCTTAGCGGAAGTAACTAGAACGCTCAAGGGCGTAAGACCATCACCCGCAGTGGGGGAGGGGGCAAATTTCGAAGGCGTCATTTTTTACGACCAGCAGTTTTTACATCTAGGTCAACCCGCCTGACTCCCTGCAAATATTATGAACATTGCTCAACTCCTTCACCCTCATTTTGGTGGAGAGACAAAGAAATACATAAACTAGAACGCCTCGTGGCGTAAGACCATCACCCACAGTGAGGGCAAATTCAGCAAAGTTATTTTTGATGGCCAGCTAATCCTAGTTTCTCATATGGATGCTGTATCTAACAAAGTTAGGGCACAACCCCAGCCCCCCCCCCCGTAGCATGAGCTCTCTTAACGATAACATAGGAAAAATAGAACGCCTCGTGGCGTAAGACGATCTGCCACAGTGGAGGCAAATTCAACGCCGTCATTTTTTATGGCCAGCTAGGCCTAATTTTTTGGTATGGGTCGTATCTAGGTCAATCCACCCAACTCCCTACCAAAAATATGAACATTGCTCAACTCCTTTGACCACTTTTTGGGTGGATAAAGAAATATATATATTTACCAATTTGTATGCTTAAATCTTCAACGAAAATATTATCACCTTTCTCACTTTTTTCCCCTGGTGATAATTAATAAATATATACAGTATAGATATAATTAAATCTCTTTCTAAAACGTTATCACCTCTCTCACTTCGTTCGCGGGTGAACAACAGGCGAAAGGATTGAAAAATAATCACAAAAATTTAGTCGTAGCATTCCTAAGAATTCCTGCAAATATCGCAAAGATCCGTTCACAGCTGTTTCAGTAATGTTTACAAGAAAAATACAGACAGACAAACAAACAAATGCTTAAACGGATCATCACCAAAAGTTAATCATCTATTCCTCTTAACGTTCCTAGCAATCCCTGTACGTTTCATAAAGATCTGTCCATAACTTTTTGACTTATCGTACGTGTGACAGACGGACAAAGAGACAGCCAAACTCTGGTAGAAACATATAAGCTCCTTGGTAATAAACGCTTTTATAACCAACCAAATGATAAATGCGCTTACCATAGCCATCATAAGCAGGACTAGAATAAAAATGTGCTTCCTGTTGCGAACATTTTTAATGTGCAGAAAGTCTCGCTACTCTAGAAGCTCGCGTAGCAGAGTTGAGATTCTAGACGCCTGAGGGCAACATTGCTATCGATGAGAAGCAGAAGTGATATTGAGTCTTATTACAGGCTGAATATTTGGTGCCGAAATTACCTTGGCGCGTCATCGACCTCTGCCATAAAATGGGAGAGAAGACGTCCCTCAAAACAGTAAGTCCAGGAATGAAACTTGCGTCAACACCATTTACGTCCAGGGATATTATGTTATTACTACTAAAGTAAAAAGTTCGAAACAGTGAAGAACCATCATGGATTTGTACGATAATAGGGCCGAAATGAAATCCTATAAAGCAATATGTACCCGTATATATGTAATTTTCGTCAAAAATTACTCTGTGTACATAGGGGTTTCACTTTCCCTATTAATAGCTGGATTCACAACAGGCCTATAGCAATAATTTTAACATGCCATTGACCTGTATCATATGGTAGAGATGATTACTACCAATGAATTAGCGTGCCTGTAAATATAATTTTCTTCTGATGAAACCATTTATGCATAACCCACTCTAACTATTTCTGCAGAAGTTTTATCTGACTGAAAAACAGTTTTTCTTGAACCATATAGCCACGCTGTAACGATGTATCCGCTGACCCTAAAAACTTTTTTGTACCATTTTAGCGTGCACTCTACTATGTATGATCTGCTTTAATTAGCGTGCAGTCTACCATGAATAATCTGCTTTAGTATGCAGTCTATCTGAGAGGTACAGGGTTGATAGTGTTTACTTCGAGACATTTATAAAGTCAATTATTTCTTTTAAATTTAGAAGAAATATCAATATGAGTTTATGAAAAATAACTGATAATGTTACTTAACAATTCAAGAAATAGATCCAAATTTTTGTCTATTAACCTAACCTAACCTAACCTCACCAAGATGTTTGCGGCTTGGTAGCCTAAAAAACTGTTTAGACTGCACGCTAAAGTAGCAACAATTTTTTTAATTCTCCAGTTTCTAACTTTTCCCTCGGTTATCAAGGAAACGTCTGACCAATTTTTAATTAAATGCAAACTAAGGTCCTTTTTATTAGCGACAGAACTCGAGTTCGAACCCCTCAAATGCTGTTACTTTAATTACATTTAGCTTAGATTTATAAAAGGTTTGATGTTAAATAATTGCATAGCAGGCAAAAAGAGAACCGTACCAGTAACTTCCTTACTTTAATTTATTAGCTCTATTTAAAGTAGACCAGCGCTTCTCATGAAGAAATAATAAAACTTCGTCTATACAAAGATAACTTTTCTACACAATTTTGTGACGCCTAGAACGGCACGATACCGATAACTTTAGATGGAAAAGTTGCATCAGTAAAAAATTTAGTCTTAATAATTTCATGGCACACAGAAAATCAACATAAAATTCACATTGCCTCTCCTGAAATCCCTGCACAGCATCGAAGTTTGTGTCTATAGGAAGTATTTCATAACTATTTTATGGCAAAAAGAATGTGTAAGATATGTACGACGTTACTTGGTTAGGATGCGGCCGGTATGCACTACGAAGGTAACGGTCCTCTCAATGTTGCGCAGCTTGCCTCTTATCGAACTCCTGTATGGCAACTGAGTATGCTGAAGACAATATTATAGTTTCGTAACTATTTTCTTGGCACAAAAAATAAATATACCGTGCATATTTATATACACGTACGTTATCATGCACTTTTTGTCGCTTGGGAAGCACTCTCATTGTAAGGGAGTTTATGTCTTGAGACATTACAATAAAGATACTGATAAATCATGATGTAATAACGCACTCATTGCAAGTATTGGGTCCATAAATCATTTCAAAACAAATTTCTTTACCGAAAAAGAGTATGGACGGCATCACGCACGTTTGTCGCTTGGAAACACGCTCACAGTAAATAAGTTTGCTTTTATAGAATCTGTTTCCTAGCTAATCTCTAGGCAAAACGAGTATATATACGGTATCAAGCACTTGGGAAACACCTTTATGGCAAGTATGTTTGCATCGAGAGAAATCATTTCCTAACTAATTTCCCGGCACAAAGATAGTGCAAGATATTGTCAAAAAAGCGCCCTGACGCCCCCCAAGTAATCATAGGAGGGAGCCCCCGCTGCAGTAGATGGCAACACCGCATTTCCTGCGGCACCAGATGCGTCTGTCAGCGCGCTGTCATTTCGCTTGTAAATTCAATTTCTATTCAATTCGGTTGGAGTGAAGTCCCGGATGCAAACAGCATTTTAAGATCGGCGTCACAGCGGTCGAAGGCTTTTGCAGAACTACGGTGAGGTAAATTTGAGCTTTGCGGTCGCCTGGCCAGCAGAGCTAACAGGATTTCTGCGGCTCTGGCCAAAACGATCGCCTGAAGATCGACGGTAATAGTAACGAAGTTGGTGCAAATTTAGTGGATGAGTCAAGAGGCTTCACATATAACCAGAAGCATGAAAGTTAGCTAGAGTTCTTCCCAGAGTAGTTTAAATGTAGCTAAGATATTAAACAAACTTCGTTGATGAGATCACTTCTGCTAGGGGTTCAGCACAGCGCAGAACTATCGCTACGCAGAAACTACGTGGGTCGTTCCAAAAGCAATGCCTGTTATTTTTTTTTTTTTCTGGCCCGCAGAGATTGCAAATTGTACTGTTATGATGACTGAACTTATGCACTCATGTCCTGAAAGTTTCATCTGCCTTGTGCAGATATTGACGGTATGACGCTCTAAGAAAGGATCTCTATCACGGAAGTGCGTCAGAAGTAAAGATGCGCCAATGCATTCTTCCGTGCAGAAAAAAAATGAACCAATCAACATTCACCGGCGCCTGGTGAACGTTTGCGAAGCCGATGCAGTTGATGTCAACATAGTTAGGAGATGGGTTCGTCGACTTCAGAGTGGCGACAGAGATGTAAATGCAATGTCTTTTTGAACAAGAAGGGCATCACCCTCTTGGATTTCTTAGAAGGAGGGGCGACTGTTAATTTTGAGCGTTACGTTAAAACGTTAGCCACTCTGAAGGCTCGGATTATCCGTGTGAGGCTAGAGAAAAAAGAAACATTCCGTTTGCAACACGACAACGCCAGGCCACACGCAAGTTTGAAGACCCCGAATGTGTGACGGTGCTGTCTCACCCACCGTACAGTTTCGACCTGGCACAGTCAGACTTTTATATGTTCAGACCTCGCACACGTGACAAAAATGGACCGCTTCGGCATGCGCTGACTTTCTTCACCGAAGTATGAAGCTCTCGTTCATCGCTAGCAAAAGTACAATGAGAATGGTGGTGACTACATAGAAAAATAAATTCTGGAGCACAAAAGATTGCTCGTGTTAATAGTGTCACTTCCGTCTTCGTAGCTCTTTAACTTTTTGAGTTAAAGTACATTAGACATTCCTTTTGGAACGACCCTTGTATTTTATTGCACTACAACACTACCGTCAAATAGAAATTATTTATTTTATTGTATGGCAGCGCTAAAACTAAATAGAGTAAACTTTTAAATAGCTATTGTATAAATTATCTTACTGCAAAGTAGCACTATATCATGGAGAATATTATTGTTAAATAGAAATTATCTTATAGTATTGCAGCACTAACGTTAAAGAGAATTACTACTGTCAAATAGAATGTATCGTATAGTATGCCAGCAGTGAGGCAACTAGAGATAATATGCCATATGCCTAGCAGCACTCACTAAGACTAGGTTATCGGGTATATATCATTTCATGGCATTACAACAGTAGCACAAATGTAGTACATTTCCTGTATCTTTTGTCTACATTTATCAATATCTATACCCTGGAATGATATTATCTTCTGGTAACATTCAAGTATCTAACGAAAGTATGCATTCATTATATATACCACTGACAGCATTCAGGACGTTATTACCTAATATATGAATCTTCCCTCGATAGCTTTCAAATTACTTTTGCAGAAAGCTGTCTGTCTGACCAAATTAAGCACTGTCTGTAGACTAGGACGACTGCCATCGGCTGCACTTACGGATCCATCAGTTAGAAATGAATAATGTGAACAGTTAATGGCTCATTCATACCTCGTAACGGCTCATTTCAGCTCATATCTTGTGAGAAATAGTGCTCACAGGTAGCAATTTCAATTGTGGACATTTCGTGCTTCATATACAAAAGACAGTCATGTCTTTGAATTCATTACTTACAAAAGATTACCGCATTAGCAAGCCTCAAGAACCTCTCAGGAAGAGCTGGCTGTCATTCCTGTTCGGTAACCTGCACATAGCACAAAGGAATATGCCTTCGGATATCTCCGTTCGATCATCAAGGCTCAGGTAAATGGCCCCCACAGAATTCCAAAACCATCGGCAGGGAGGCTTTCATGGCGTGCTTTAATCATCCTTAGTTATATTGGTATGGCCTTCGATTCTCGTTGCCTGGGATCCGGAACACTGTAATGCTATAGACGTAATTTTTGTTCTATATTCGAGAGCCAACTTAGCTGCACTCCAAGGGCAGTTATTGAGCGTGTAGACCGACCATCATGGAGCCATTGACGCATTCCATTTCACTTCGGTTCATTCCAGCCTTATTACTGAGCCAGGTTCATGGGTCGCATATTACCCAGTTTTTGGTCGTACTTTAATGGAATATGACTGCAATCCAATAGAGAGTCACGAATCTGTTTTGAATGTTTCCACGACTGTGTAGCCCAGTTTTTGGTCGTACTTTAATGAAATATGCATGCAGTCCAATAAAGCATCACGGATCTCTTTTGATCGTATCCACCAGGGTTTGAGAACATTACCGGGTAAACCAGACACCAAAACTTGCGCGTGGTTTGGAAAAAAATTATATCCGGCATCAAACTTTATACATATGAAGTAGCCGGTGGCACCCAGGGTATGAGAACAGTAATCCAGGTAAGCCGTATTTACTATTAATCTCAGGCAGTCACAACACTTTTATAAATGTATTGGATTATATAGCAATGTTAACTAATGAGTGATGGAGAGATATGGCTTAAAATGCTTAGCGATAGCCATCTCGATAACACTGAGCTGACAGTTCATATTCAGTTACTCTGGTGGCAACAGCTGCATCCGATTACAATGGTTTATTTGGTTGCATACATTTGCAAGGTGACAAAAATACTCATAGGAAATGCTGAACCAAGCCGTGAAGGGTATCATATACATAACTCGATCTGCTAGAATTAGAGAGTCGGAAGGTGATGCAATAGTCCAGCGTTGAAACGCTCCATTTACTGTTCCATTCTAAGTCATAGCTCATAGGTCGATAGAGGCAAAATAAATAAATTGCGATTAATTAGAATACTAATTCTTAGCTTTATACCGGAAACTGACTGGTAGCGTGCGGTGCAGAGTGGCTTGACACCGCTGACGTCACAAACCACTCCCACCCCTGCTCCATAAAATCTGCTTATTCTTGTCTGGCTCACCCGTTCTGGTATTCATACACTGATTTCCACTCTTAATCTATTGTACCTTCTAGACATACATTAAAGGATTACGGCTACAGTCCAATAGAGCATCAGAAACAGCTCTGCATGAGTTAGCTGCTAATTATCTTGCTGGTTAATTGTAGCTCAATAGAACGTGGCGCAATCAAATGGAGCATCACGAACCTGTTTCTAAGGATACTCAATTTATCAGTAATTTTTTCCTTGCTTTCGTTCAATATGACTGCAGTCCAACGGAGCGTGGAAATTCTAACTGAAGATCTTTTATTGTTAATACCCAGTATGTTGCTTGTCAGGTCTGCATGGCTACATTTAGCTGCGGATGAGACATGTGGGTTTCTTTGAGGTAAAGGTAAAGTCAACTTTGACTGCACCCTAAACTGGGAAACCAACACGCACTGGTTCGTGCGGTAGACATAGGCCAACTGGCCCCAAAGAAGTAAGTACAGCTGCAGCAGACAACAATGATATCCATCTTCGAATTTGATGACTATTAATTTGTATAGTGAAAAGTATTACCCTCAGATAAAACATCATGAAGTTGTAAAGTACAGTAGCTAACTACATAAATGCATGTATATATATCGAATGAACAAAATGAACCAGAGGTAAGCGGTAACGTGCACTGTGGAGATAATTCGCGCCTGAACCTACCATTTCTCAGCAGCTGGTGGCGTGAGTAACACCTTCTGGTCCATGTTCTAGCATCAACTGATTCTTACAATATGCTTGTGACGCATCTAAATATTTACATACTGATTGAGTGACTTAGCTTGAAGGCTCGTTTATACACGGGGCAAGTAGAGAGGCGAGGCAAGTGTGCAAGTAGCTTGCTACAAGCTACTTGCCATGTGTAAGCCTTCACTTGCCGAAAAAAAATATGGCAAGTCAAGTAAGAAGCAAGTTGGTAGACAAGCTATCAGGCAAGGCAAGTAAATAGCCAGCGGTTCTATTTGAGGCGGCTTGCCTCTCCTCAACTGACAGTAACAAGCTACTTGCCACTAAATTGCCCCGTGTGAACACGTACTTGCTTGTCTTTCGACACCTGCCTTTACACAATCCATTGCTTTGCTTGAGTGTTGGTGTGCATGCGTCTACGTCAAATATCCAGCACAAACTGAGAGCTAACTGACTCAAATCACTTGCTTATGTGTAAACAGCACTCGCCGAGCTATACTTGCCCCGTGTAAACGAGCCTTTAGTACTAAGAACGAGAGTCTTGTTGGAGCCAGACGCTCAATTGCTGACCCAGACAAGTGAACACAGACGGGCAACTCTTCAGTATTGTTACGAGATACTTGGTGACGACGTCACAATTAATCACTTGCTCTAAATAGTATGTCCGTATTAATGATACAAGTACTATTTAGATATCTCTAACCTCGCTAGGAGGCAATGGTGGAGACAATGGTCTCGAACGGTCGATTTGAGGTGCGCTCAGAAGTTGTGCGTCTGTGTCTCCCTCTACCTGTTATACTGACACTACAACCGGGTTCCAGGACCACGCTATACGTTCGTATACTCAACTTGATAAGCGGATGTGCTGCTCACAGAGCGTCCAGATGCCGTGTGGAATTCGGTACCATAGATACGGCACCAGGAACGACTTGCAAGTTGAACTTTCACTGCTAAGATTGACCGTACTATAATGAAGCAGAAAAGCTTCCGATTTAGATTAGGTTACGGAAAAGCCCCTCTGCGATTTGAATAAAATAATTTCCATAGTAACATTTTGATCTTATATTCTCCTTGTGAAGTAACTAAAGAAGTTCTCCTTAATCAAGTGACCATATTGAGCTTCTCATTTGCTGGTCCACCAGTGCCGTCATTACCTTTAAATTCTTATTAGATCTGGGTTCACTTACCACAACAATTGTGGGCGGCTGGAAGTTGTCACTTTCTATTCATTGGATTCTGCAGGTATTGGGTTGACGCTAAGACAAACGTGACAAAAATAGAATGTTCCAAGAAGTGAATTGAGTGTATCACACAGATCTGCTAGAATACCACGACTGGCTGGGACTTAGCGACTCAAGTGTATGCAATTGAAGAAGTAATAACATCGGTTTACTGCAGGCATTGAACTCGTTACGAGATGTACGTTTCATGCTGAACGGCTGGAGTACGTGCAAACGACACCTCATTACTGGAGTTGAGAGCTCTCCTCGGCAGCTACTTGTGGTCTGCGGCGCTCCATACACTTGTCTTCAATGGTTGCAGATCACGACAGGCCTCTTTCTGGAGGTGCCTTCGTATCGGCGAGGGTATGTATCTATTTATCTATTTTTGAAACAGCGTTCGTATCAGCGAAGGTATCTCTTTTTGGAGGTACTTTCGAAGCGGCGAGGGTATGTATCTATTTTTGAAACAGCCTTCGTATCGGCGAGGGTATCTCTTTTTGGAGGTGCTTTCGTATCGGCGAGAGTATTCGCAACGTCAGGTGAGACTCCGTTAGGTAGACGGATAAAATTTGGTGTGCACTCCGAGACACAACAGAACCATTAACACCAATGTTTTCCAGGAATTTTGTCTGCACTGCAATGCAAATTTTGAAGGAAGGAACAAAACACTGAAAAATACAAGGCGCTAGTAGACGCTATCTTGGAAAAGTAACATTGGCCTTCAAATAGTGAGAAAAGCAAGCTTTCACAATTGGGTGCAAGATAGAGCAGACATGATCTTCAGTCACAAAACAATATGGCTTTGCAGGCAATGTTCAAATAAATTTTCAATGACGCCAAAGAAAAGCTACCGCTCGGCAAAAACATACAATTTTTATTTCATATTCATTACGATGAAAGCCAAACGCGGTTTGTCAAGCATTATTTCACTGTATGTACACATTAGACAAATGGGTAAATACTAAAATATCCCCACTAAACAGTCTGTGCATGGGCATAAGAATAAAACAATGAAAAGTCTACTATTATTTTCTTAAAGTTATAAGTGCAAACAAGCATCAAATTTAATGCAACCATGAACGCTATTTTTTATATACGTATCAAATTGAATGAAATTATGAGGAACAATTTTGGAGTGATATGAATAACTATAAGCATCAAATTTAGTACAGCTATGGGCAGTGTTTTACCTCTGACGAATCATTTGTTAGAAATGATGCTTAGCATAATATGCAGCCTTGTCGAATTTTATCAGATAAAAACGCTTCTAACTTCTGTTTTACTTATTTTTTCTGTCATAGTGAAGGTCCGTTTGCAACTCAATAAACTGAAAGATAGCAGTTGATAAAGCAAAGCGCTGTCGTCATGGTTGCTGTTAAAAACTCTTGATCAAAAGTCTGAGACCACTTGAAAATGTAAAAAATAACAACGTTGAAGTGATAAATAAATAAACTATTTCGACTAGGAATCAGTCATTGCTAAAGGTAAAGGCTGAGAGAGACGAAAAATACCTGCTGTAGCAATTTATTAAGAAATGGGCATTTATGTCAAATAATGAGTTTTTCAGTTGATCAAAATTATAAGACCATTGTACTAATTGTTTAGTTTTAGGGTAATTTCCGGCGTTTCGGATAAGCTACAGGCTTGCACTGATAGTGTGAAGGTTTCATTATGCTGAAAGCTAGCAAACTCTCCGAATTGGAACGTGGTCGAATTATTGAATTACATAAGCAAGGTTCGTCGCAGCGTGCAATCGCAGTTGAGATTCACTGAAGTAAAACAGTGATTTGCAAACTCCTAAGGGACCATGAGAGTTATGGAACAGCAAAATCTAAAGGTAGACCGATAAATATTTCCTCTGCATTCAGTAAGAGAATTAAACGGGTTGTTTCTTAAGACAGAGAACGGTCTTCCAGGCAAATCAAGGCACTCACAGATGTTAATTGCAGTTTAATAACCATCAGGTAACACGACAAAAAGTCATGAAGACCAAAAAGCGTCTGAAAGGTCCACTGTTGTTTCCGCGTCCCAAAGTGTCCTGTTTTCATTCTAGTCGAGAGCACAAAACATGTGACATTGAAAAGTGGTCTAAAGTTTGGTTTTCTGACGAAAAAAAAGTTCAATCTGGATTACACAGATGGCTTCCAACAGTACTGGCATGACAAAGAGATGCCTCCTGAAATGCTTTCCAAGCGTCACAGTGGTGGAGGCTGAGTTATGGTGTAGGGTTCTTTTTCCTACAAGGGAGCAATGAAGCTGCTGGAGGTGCAGAGTCGTCAAACAGCTGCTGGTTAAGTCAGCATGTTACAAAGATCATCTTTGTTGATGGAGGGCCTTCGTTTGTGTGGTGATGAATGGTTTTTCAAGCAGGATAACGCAACAGTCCACACTGCCTGCCAGACTATTACCTTCTTTCAAGAAGGTGGGTCGTCCAGTATGTTCGCCAGACTTGAACCCAATAGAAAATCTTTAAAGATGCTTAAGGAAATGGTAAATTATTTGTGATAGTAAACGAACTTCGTGATGCCATCTATAGGGGCTGGGACAACATTCCTCCAACCCTCATGGAAACTCTCATATCTAGTATGCCACAAAGAATTTTTGAGGTTATCAACAAGGCATTACTCATTACTAAGTTGAAACTTTGTTCACCCCAACGTCCTTTTCGCAGGGTTACCTTCGATTTCTGTTTGTAGTCCTATAATTTTGATCAACTGCAAACTCATTGTTTGACAAAAATGTACATTTCTTAATAAATTGTCAGCACCTGGTGTTTTCCGTTTTTCTCACCTTTTACCATTACGAATTACTGATCCCTAGTCGAAGGAGTTTATTTATCACTAAAACGTTATTTTTTTGCATTTTCAAGTGGTTTTAAACTTTTGATCAGGAGTTTCTATTAGCTTACCGCACCAGAAACAGAATTGAACTTGAAAATATTTATTGGATTATCAATAACCAGTTAGTGAATTCGTACCAGAGAGATGGTATAGGTAGAAATCGAAACTCATAGGTAAATGCACCCTCACGCAAACCACCTAATCTTCATAGCTGTAATGCATTGCGATGCCATTAAAATTATTTGAATGTTAATTATCCACCTTGCAACTAATGGCGGTCTTATAATGTTATATTTTGTTAGAGTATCGTATATCCAAGCAACACAATGTTCCGTTGCATCCTTTCAAACACCACTACGGAGATACCAAAAGATTCACCGAAATGTTAGCCGGCAAGTTGCCGGACTTAAAGAGTGTGAGTAGTAATATTGAGGATGACTCTTCATACTCTGAGGAAACTGTGCACTCTTCTTCTGCGATAACAGACACAACAATGTATACAGACAACAGTATGAATTAAGAACATAGGCCAAATGACTGTCGAGTGACTCCGCCTTTAGATGCACTAAAACTTATCAGCATGACTTAATGCATAGCGAACCACCTTAAACAAATCGAATATTAACAATCGCAGCCAAAAACTGTAATACAGAAAGAAACTCTGGCAGAGTTCTCAGTTTGACTCAACAGCTTCAACTGTGTGAAAAATAACATTGTTTTTAAGTACCTTAAGTCCAATGAAATTATTTATCGATCTCAAAAATATTATGAAACACTACTGCTTTCCTCAGGTTAGCAGACTGTGGAAGACCCGAATTGAAATGTTTCTCATCTATTTACGCCCTACGACACGCTAAGATTCCTTTCATAGACACTTTTTGGTGTCGGCATGCAAATAATGGAATTATCTCCGATTATGAGATATGAGCTAAAGCTACTATTAAAATTTTCACTGTATTATATGGCTCTATCTTCCTGATGTGGCATGTTTTTCTATAATCTATAGATACATAAGTTTTCTTCTATTTTTGTACAAAAAAGAGAATCATTCCATGCGTAAGAGACACTACAAATGGAGTCTGAGTCACACAAAGCTTGACCAAGTTCTTAGTTAAGCGAGTATGTAATATGCATCGCTTTTTGGAAACATGGAAAGGCAAAGATAAACGTCGCCGGGACCTTCGATGTCTCTGAAAAGAATAAGTCCCTTCGACCGAGAAATTTGAAAATGTGAGGAGACGCTTCATGTAAACAACCATCTTAATTCTGAACGAATCCGTGTTGTTACAGACTCTCCAAACTCTTCCTTTCG
>LQNS02278171.1:17446764-17462139 GCA_001587735.2 Parhyale hawaiensis | reverse complement strand
TTCAGGTCAGTGGCAGAAATACTGTCAAAAATTTACTCCATTAGCGAAGAAGACTGCAGGGGCTGCGGCGCAGTCATGGCCTCCACAAAGTTTAGTTTCTTGCTGGTCGCGAGTCAATTGATGAGGTTCCTAGCTCGTGGGCCGCACAAAACTCTGCCCCTTTTGAAGAGAGAATGGGAAGCTGCGAGGGGAACAGAGCTGTGCATCGACTTATGTTGGTGCTAATGGACGGTTTGATGGGGCGGGCCTCTGTGCTTACGGCCCAGATGAAAAGGATGGACAGCCGTAGAACGAAAAGGTAGTCAGAAGAGTAATGGTACTGTGGGTAATGAGAGAGGTGAAAAGTCATACAGCATGAAAAAACGATCAGATTTGCATAAATGTTTGTAGTGAGAGAGAAGTGGATAGCCATAAAGACGTGAAAGATAGTAAAAGATTTCAGGATATGTATGTAGGAAACGAGATAGAGAGGTAATCCATTTGGTGAAAGAAAATATTATAATACTTGTGGTAATGCAGGTAAAGAGAGAGCTGGACAGTCATGGCAGTGTGGAAAACATAAATTTGTGGTGATGCAGGAAAGAAGAAAGATGGACAGCCATTTAGGTATGGAAAAACTTAAAATTTTGATGATGCACTGCGAGAAATTTGGACAGCCAAGAAAGTGTGAAATAAGATCCATATTATGTGTTTTAAGTTAAAAAAATGACGGTTAGCGATATGAAGACGTAAGCTGTGTTGAGAGTTCTGGTACTATCATACCACAAATGAGAAAAATGTGAAGTCAGAAAGATGTTGAAAGTAAGGCTGATACTGAACTGTTTCTGTCCCTGTTGTGGCCTCGAGTTTACAAATAAATCCCTTAGCGTAGAAAACTTCGACTTTTTTCATACAGCACAAATGTTTGCGTCGACTGAGTAATTGGATGTCTCGAATCAAACTATAGGTTGTTACCGACGCAAAAGTTCAAATAGTTTTGTGCAGATTTAATTAAGATTTAGTAGGGTTCATACTCTGCAGCTAAATTATTTAAGTTAGAAAACAAAAGCTGGAATCGGAGTCAATATCTCCGAACCTTTTAGTGCACTGTAAGACTTGAATTAGAATTAAAACTGAATGGTTCCGATTCACCAGTCAATAATTAAATGAGGCATGTGTATGGTGGACGCGATGCGCCACTTCATTATCCTAGTTAATTCTCAGGACTGCGTGCACGAAATCGATGGTGACTGCAGCTTGTTGCATTTGGATGCAGCACTTGCGTTGCCAGGGAAAGTTTATTCGCGAATATCAAATAATTTTAGCGTGTATTCATGGAAAGATTGAGGGAATTAACAGGATATACTCAGGGATATCGACTCAAACTGCAATACCAATGTTGTCGGGTACAAATCTTCCACCGGAAATTAGAAAAGTCTTAGCTTTGTTTATGAGAACTGGATGCATTAAATCAATGGAACGCTGAATTATATTGAGCTAAAACATATATTACTCATGTTGTGGAGTGGAAAGTTCTTACACAAAACCAGTGAATATGTTGCCTATTACCGCTGACTACCTTTTCTTCTGCACGTTATTACCTCCGCCAAGGAGGTTTTGTTTTCGTCGGGTTTCTCTGTCTGTCTCTTTGTCACCAAGATAACTCAAAAAAGTTATGGACGGATTTTGAAGAAAACAACAGGGATTGTTAGGCATGTTAAGAGGAACAGATGATTAACTTTGGTGAAGATCCGTCCATCTCTTTGTTTGTCTGCCTCATATTTCTAAATGCCATAACTCAAAAAGTTTTGAGCGGTTTTTTGTGAAATTAATATGAGTTGTTAGGTATATTACAAAGAGTAAATGACCAAATTTTTGTGATGATCCGTTTGTTTGTTCGTTCGTTTGTTTGTCACTGTTTTTAGTTTATGCTTGTTAGCACAATAACTCGAAAAATAATGAATGGATTTTTATAAAATTTATAGGGGTTGCTAGTAGTGTTGAAAGACATATATGATAAAATTTTGGTGCAGATCGGTTAGTTCGTTGGTATGTTTGACCCATGCTTGTCATAACGTTTGTTTGCAGCATAACTCAAAAAGTTATAAACAGATCTTCAAGAAAATTGCACTAGCAGCTGTTACTACTAAAAAGCACAAATGATTAGATTGGATTTGATACAAAGAAAATCATGGTATCAGAGCCAATTTGTATTTTTTGCTACCGTTGCCTCGCTTGGCGGAGGTATGCGCTCTCAGAGTGCTGTAGTTCATATGCGATGATACCTTCACACCTTACTTTGATGATTCTTCGGACGAGGTCCAGGTGGCGTTACTCACACCGCCTATCTTGTGGAGAGGTGATGCTGCATTCCGTGACCAGTAGGAAGGCTAGTAACGAATTATCTCCACATTGTACGTAGCCGCTTACAACTGCTTTGAAAATAAGAAGCATATTTTTTGTGGTAATTATTTAAATTCTTTTTAAAAGCAAGAGAAACCTTAATGTTAGACACTTGGCGGACGTTGCCTCCGAGGGCAATTACAGTATGGTCGAGGTAAATGTTCACTTGCGAACCAAATACCGCAATTGTTAAAGACTGGAGTAGTTAATATCTGTGTGTGAGATATAACAATATAGATAAGTTAAACTGTTTAAAATACTCAATGTCTGGCGTGTTGATTAAAAAAAAATGTAAGGAGCTTTATAGAGATGCATAAATTTAGATGAAACAGCAGAAGAAAAGAGAGCTTGAGTTTAGAGAAGAAGAAGTATTAGATCAATGAGAAATTGACGGATACTGCAACGGACGACACTTTCGTAACACTCGTACTGTGGGCTCAAAAGTTCATTTGATAAAACTAGGCTCTACTTGACCTTGTCTGACACTGGTTACAACATTGGTAAATGAAGTTTACGGAGAAACCGCTGTGACCGGTGGATTGGTATACGGAGACAGGTTAGAGCTTCTATAGATGGCCGAACGAATGTTCATGAGAAGAAAATCAGGTGGCAGACTTCTATCAAGAGAGAATCCAAAAACTGGTAATTAGTATGTAAATTAATACTTATTGAGATACAGCTTTCCATATAAACTAAATTGGTGAAAAATATATATTTATTTCTATTTATTTCAAAACGGTACTTACTTTACATACATTCCTCGTATAAATGGAGAAATCACATCAATTAGATACCGAATTGAAATGAACCGCTTATATTTAGGGTAGTAAAAGCTCATTTTTTTCTAAATCTGAGTAATCTTTATAACGCTTACGTGATTATTAAGTTCAAGGAGTTCAGAAGACACTTCCTATTACTGTGGCTGAAGGAACCATGCTGAAACTAGAAAAGTTCACCTATGGGAACCTGGACCTCTTTCTTCAGTTTTCCAGAATTAAGCGAAATGAGTCAGAGATATCCTGTTGCTTACTGTTGCAGAGAAGAGTTGCTAAGAAAAAGTTCATGTGAAAAACCGTGCTATATATCCTTCTTGGGTAATGATGCTGGTACTGATCGAAGAAATGGAACAATTAGATGCATGTTATTACTCCCGTAACACCGTCAGAGGCAAAATTTTATTTGCAGTAATTCCGGTGTATTTTCTGCCACAAGTATAATGGGAGAACGTCACTTAGTTATATTATTTGGTAATTATATTAGTCTGCGTTGCAATCAAAATAAACGCTAGCAAAAAAGAATAAATCATAATTCATTCAGAGTAAGAGCATTAGCTCTTTATTTCTTTTATCAAACCAGGGAAAAAAACGTAATTTACTTTGCGCAGCACCCAGTACTGCATATAAAAATTGGTAAAACTATTACTCTGCAGTAGACAACTTTGATGTCGTGTTATCTTAAATTGAATTATCTGATATGAGGAGCATTCAATTAACCAAATTGCAGCCGTAATTTGGCTCGCCACATTGGGCTGGAGTACTGATTTTTTTTATTTCATAGACAGATGAATGAATACCAGCATAACTTGATTGCAACTGTTGACTAATCGAAAATTACTTACCTAATACCAATGGTAGCAGCAGCCTTACGTGCTGTAGGTGTCGGGATCGAGTGCAGAACCAGGTGAGCGATCTTCATGGTGCTCAGTAGGCTGAGTCAGCAAAGTCGCTTGGTGCGCACAGCTACTGTGGGGCACTTACCTAGCCCAGAAATTGAAAGGTGTGGGCCATAGTTCTTAATGACCTGCGGTCGACAGCAGCTGAACTCCTCTGAGGCCAGTTGGTATATATCTGCAGGACGAACCAGTGCGTGTGGGTTTCCCAGTGGAAGGTACGGTCAGGCTGACTCTACCTTTACCTTTGTTCTTTTTCAGTCTAGTAAAATCACTTTATGTAGGAACAACGCTAGCTTGTAACTTTCACATACGTGTATGATATGTGCTGAATGGTTTACTGCGTCCTTGCGTGAAGAATGCATCATATGATAATTTCGATCGTGATTATATCTTTTTTTTAGAAAAATGTGAGACAACAGCTATTCTGCGGTCTGCATGCGTTACCAATCAGATGCAATCTAAACTTTCAGCACTCAACGACTCACTGAGACTTTGGGCGAGTTCCATTAGCGTACTGCAATCAAAATAAGTCCCATCGATTAGCTCACACTCGTTAGGAACGTGCAATCCTGACCGTTGAATGTGCGACTTTAGATGGAGCTCCAGGCCTTAAAAACTCAAGTTTCCTAAGCATTTGGCCATTTTAAGCGCTTTCGGTTAGCGTTTAGCTCTTGGCACGCGATCCAAAGTTATAAATTTAACTCTCAGGGTTCAATATCCAGCCAAGTTAAAGCTAATCTGTTTGGATTAGCTCGTCAACCTTTGGCTATTCCAATAAACCCTTCTGCCAGGTAAAAGACAACTCAGCCCAACCACGGCGCCTACCCACGGATAGTACCGAGCCGATCCTGGACTGACCCATGGTATTTGTATTCGTTCGTGTGTAGTATCTGGCAAGTCTTCGGACAAAGTCCAGGTGATATTCCTCACACCACCTCACTTGTTTTAGATCGCAACTTGCGACCAAGGGGAGAGTCAGCAGCGAATTATCTCCACAGTGCACTTAACCGTTGACTGCTGGTTTATCTGACATTCTTTTTAAATGAGAATTCAGTAAATTTTCACTGCTATAACTTTCATATAAGTTACGTTTCGAATATGGCAATGTATTTTGTTAAATAGTCTTGCTTTCCGTACAGTATAGCTATTAGAATATATTGTCGCTACGTTATGCCACCATCTCTACTTGAAATGCTTACGTCACTAGTTTTTACTGTCCTTTCTGAGTGTCTGGCGACTGTCCGTTCATATATATATTGACAGTGATACGTTCCAGACTTTTTCAAACACATTATGATTGTGAAGCGCTCGAGCCTGCGTTGCACTGGGTACAACTGGAGCTAGCTATGTCTTTTGTGGTAGTCATACTCTTGCAAGCCTCGAATTTTGGCAGTGAACATCACAGAAAACCTTTAAGTTTTTCTAGCTTTTTTTCGTACCTGGCATCCAATTTGGAGAACAGTGCTCATTCTCGACAGAATTCATTGCTTCCATGGTGTAGCAAAACTCATCCACTCTATTTCTTTTCCAAGACGATAATGCTAGTTACATGTTCTTCAAAGTTAGCATCGTCGTGCTTGCTCACGCCAAGGGCTCTTAAAATTGTCTTTCTTTCAATTTCTTGCCCTTCTCTAGTAGTATATGCTGTGGACTCAAAGTGTGTTGCGTTTTTTCGTATCTAAGTAGCTTGAATTTCGTTTCATTGAAGTAATGCTGTGTTTTACCAACCATTGTCAGTTACTCTTTCAAAATATGTTGGACAGAGAGCACGTCTTCCATTGATTATCCAGCAGCTTCCGAGCTTGGTTTATATACAACAAACGCATTCCCTCCTCAAAGGTATTGTTATATCCCCATTCAAAACAGTAAATTGTGTGAAGCAGCAATACCTATCAATGAATTGTATGTAATATTTAAGTAAATGTACATTTATATATTATTTTTCTGCCCTTTCAACACCTGGCATTTTCCAGACCGGGGCTCATCAGTCCTACCTTACCTTGTGTTGTAGTTGAATAAATAAAGCTTCCCTGGCTAGACTCATTGTATTTATTTATACAAGTCTATATATTAAATATCATTAATACATTAACAATGCTATGAAATACCTATAAAATAGATTTTGATTCCGAAGATATGTAGCATTTAAACCAGACTGATCTCTATTCATCACCATCATCATCATAACCACTGCCGCTGTCGGTGGTCGTTCGTTAAGACTGATAGTCAGAGGGCGAAGAAGCGCATGAATAATCGACATTAGGGTGATGATCAATCGTTGATGAGACATGGGAGTACCGGACATGATGGAGAGGCCGGCTTATCATTTTGGTTTCTAGCAAAGTCCCTGGAATAGAAACCTGGAAGTGTGGGGAAAAAACCTCGTACATCAAAGAACAAATTCTAGTTCAGAACAGTCATGGATTCCAAAACTTTGTGTAAAATTCGGACCAAGTTTAAAAAATTCAAAGTTACGTCCTCATCATCCAGTCCTGGCTACGGGGGAAATCATTTGAATCGATGCTTGTTCACATTTTCGAGTGTATTGTGTATTTGTTCCATGTTACAGCCGCTATTTCAAATATTCTGGATTAGTGCCCATTATGATTGGTAAAAAAAAAACAGATTGGCTTATATAACAATAGTCCGTCATCAGTTTACTGTAAAACTTGCGTTTTAAAGTTTGAAATTTTTCAGGTTCTATTTATTTAGCAAGTATTGCTCGGCACTGGGGACAAGTTGTGAGCAAAATCCAAAACGCCTACGAAACAAGTGTCGTTGTTGCCTTTTTTTCCCGGAAATTCGTTTGCTTAGCGGTCAATCTATTTGTACTCGTAAATTACTTATTTATACACTGTTAACAAGAAGACAGAAATGAGAATAGTCACAGTTAGACTTGACAGTTGATAAATGTGAAAAGACTCGAATCTTTAATGGATACATGTACTGATACCTGCACTTATAAGTTAGACGCATAGTTAATACGACATTATGTGTAATACAGTTTTCATTTTCAGCGTGGTTAATTTTTAGATTTGATTCTCCTGGCAAAAAGTAAATAAATGAAACATTTGCTTTTCTGAAAGATGTGCGAGCAAAATGTTTAATTCAAAAAATCAAGTTCTATGGATTATAAGGATGTTTAATAACAAAGATTTTTTTTTATTTCAGGTTTTAATTTGTCGACTTTTACGTTAGCCGAAAGACCACTTGGCATATTCTGAGATTATACACAAAAGTTGCAAGAGTTTTGATGCTCACGCAGTAATTTTTTCAGCCACTGTTATTGATAGTTGAAAAATTACATTGCATCTGATTAAAAATTTAATAATACCTACCTTCACTTCTGCTAAATTTACTGTGGTTTTTATACTGAAGGAGACTTGTGAAGTTTGAGCACTTCTCATGCTTTTGTTCGTTGAACTTCGTGTCTGTGCTTGATTCATCGGGTGAAGTTAAATAAAAAAAATAATAATCTTAGACGTACTAAGTCTTATTATTGTCGGTAGTAACCCTAACAAAACTTTCGACCGCCCCAGACAGCTAATTAACGATTTTAGCTTCCGACCCAGCCGGCCGATGGGTCAGAAAGAGAATATTGCCGCCAATCATAGCAGCTGAGCGGCCGCTGAATTGGTTCCCTGAGCTGGTTATTTGCATGGCAGCTTCACAATACAGTCAGTCAAATGAACGTGTTGCTATGGTATTTGTTGCAATGTTTTCTATGTTTGCAAATATGACTGTGCGTCTGCCAAGAGATTAATCAGTTAAAAAATTAGCCGTCAACTCAGTTAAATTAGGAGCACTTGCAAAGTATCAATTATTGCACCTTCAAATTTGAAGTGAAGTGAAACTTTGGAAGTAGTGCAGAATTCTGCTGTTAGAACGGACACAGGAACGCGTTCGGACGATGAGCTGAAGGAGCTCATTCATTTGATTGCCGTGTGCGTTAAGTTTTAAATGCTGTAATTATTTATTTCAGACCTGCTTCTTTGAAGGGCTTTTACTTTGTTTTACAATAAATCTCCAATATTACTCATATGTTATCTGTATTTGACCAGCCTATATGGCAACTAAATTCTTTTCCTCAATAGTCTTTTAGTAAGTTCTAGCCGCAACCTTTTAAACTTACAACAGAAAGTAAACTTGTAACTAAAAGTTCGACCCAAAAATTTCCCTCGCAACACATTTGNTTGACCAGCCTATATGGCAACTAAATTCTTTTCCTCAATAGTCTTTTAGTAAGTTCTAGCCGCAACCTTTTAAACTTACAACAGAAAGTAAACTTGTAACTAAAAGTTCGACCCAAAAATTTCCCTCGCAACACATTTGTTGCCTATTCCTGTGTCTAACTTCGGTACAGTAAAAAAATGTTTCGTTCTCGCTCTCTTCGCCTTCGGCAATAAAATACTGCGGTATTCCAATTTGATGTAACAAGTTGAGCGAGGGGGGACCAATATAGAGCGCGCCGAGTTCGCAGGAGCGGGGGCCGGAGCTGGCAGGTTTCTTTGTATTCAGTTCACCTTGCTCAGCGTTCCCGTCTTTCACTTGGTTTCCCTGGTCTAAATAAAACCCATAAGTCTGTCGTTAGGCAATTTGGAAGGTCTTTACACGGTGCCGACGTCCACAACATAAATCGGTCCAGTGTGTTCCTATCGGGCAGATTTAGGGCAAAATAACCCGTGTCGGGACAGGTTTAGGGTAAAATGACTGCGGTGTTAGCACCACATTACTACCGTGTTCCGCGGGGAGATCGATCGTGAAAATTACGATAGGGAGTTAAGGGAGTACTTCGTTTCTGATGATTGAGACGTAAACAAAGCAGCCGCTGATGAACTGATATTTTGCTTTCATTTAGTTTCGTTATATCTCAAAAGCCGGTTAACTTGATTTTGTTTCCCATATTCATCTGTATTTTTATGTTTCAGTTGAAGTTTTTGTGTTCTATCTATAAGGTCACAAGGTTTCACGCAAGGCAAAAAAATATATAAGAACAATTTGCTGAATCGAATCTGGAATGATATTCTAATCAAAAAAGGGAGAACTGAGGCCATCCTATATGAACAGACTGCATATAATTCACCGTAATGGTCAAGAATCACTTCTTGTCCGAAGTAATAAAGAAAGAAAAGATATTTTTTATTATTATATGATACACTGCGTTGCAAAGGAGAAAAGAAGCCTAACGATATAAGAAACAGTATCAAAATATTGTTTTTCTCAGTTCTTAAATTTTTCTGTACACCAAAAAGTTAGAGGCTGTGACATTTTTAGCAAGTTTTGGTATTTGACATCAGCAGCTATTGTTCTTGTAGCACTAGTGGCTCTGATCGTCATGAAGTGATGGTGAAAATACATCCTATAAAGAAGCCCTTTTTCTTTTTATGCTCTATGGTTCTTGTCCGGAGAATGTCTTCCGCTTTCGTTCTTTGAAGCTCAAGTGAATTTGCTTATCGCGAGCGAAAATGTAATAAGACATCGCTGTGAAAATAATTTCAAATTCGGTATTCATGCTAATGCTGAGATATCCTCGAAATGCTTCCAGTGCTTAGATTTTATGTTTAACAAAATAATGGCCTCGTTACAGTGCGGCAGGTGAATTTTTTCTATTTAATATGTTAAAATGAACACTGATACCGACCAACTTAGCCAGCAACTAACCAACAGCCTATGTTTAATTATATACCTATGACAGGACGTTCTAAAAGGCAGCAAGCGACAGACACACCTTATTTTATGATGTACGTAAACTGAGTTAAAGAGTCTACGGTAATTGATACCGATATTTAATTTACCATTACCATTTCCCCCAACTGTTTGCAAGTGCATTTAGTGAAAAATATCATATACATTAAAAATATTCAGTTTTTAGTCGAAATTGAATACCAAAAATTGCATAAGCGTTCTTGGGTACCTGATAAATCAAAGTCAACTCTTTGCCTCTCCGGTGTAATGCACCATGATAGAGTTGGTTAATACTTCAGGATTGTAACTATAAATTTTTTAAAGATATTTCATGAGTCTTCTTCGAAAAATGTTAGTTAGTTAGTTAGTTAGTTAGTTAGTTAGTTAGTTAGTTAGTTATGCACTCTGAGAACCCAATAATTATTATTGAGTGATATTCCTATACTAGTGTAGCACTTTACTTAGTGTAAACAAATGTCCAAATCCCGGCACTTCTACTCCGATGAAATTGCAACATGAGACTTCAGATATCCGCCGACCTAAATGAAATGTTTTCTTTCCATTTGACAACGTTTCGTTAATGAAGTTATAGCAACGTTTTTAACTTACACTCGAATGATGCATCGCCGATGACGTTTTTTATATGCCCCACAAAATAATATCAATCTAACATTTTAAGGCTATAAACCGACGTTTTGCGGGGCTGCTCACGCTGTACTATAGTGGACATCTGATATCTAATAAATACCTCTGATTTTCGTTTAAAAATGAGCATCTTGGGTCTATTGCTATTATTCACTTATTTATATATCAGTTAATATGAATGCATAACTCTTGAATGTAATTTTTGCCCCTCTTTTACATTTAAATACAAGTATGGGTAGAAACAGACACCCTTTCAACGTTCAGCCTTTTAAGTATCTCCAACAATGCGTATTAAAATGCAGTGTACATAATGCAAATATTTCTCATTCGAATCGAGAACACCCAAACGAGATCCTACTTCTTGAATTTACTCCTTCAGTGGTAAGATGGGCTTATTTTAAATTCATTTTTTTTTTTTTTCGGGGGATGTCCTGAATCTTCCGTAAATTAGTATTGTGCACGGTATTTAATCGAATGAGCTTCCTCTTCTGTGGGCCATTATCGATTCTGTGCCTATTTTTCTACTTTAATTTTTTATCCCGTCGCTGAGAAAACATCGTATTTTTCAATTCAACGTTGCAGCCACATTTTGATGTTGATGTGGCCACGGTCTATTCAACATGAACTGCTGTGCATATCTGGAAAATTGCGCAAAGTAATCTCTATGTTTTTGCTGTTGCTGGACAGTAAAAGAAACTTAAATTCACGGGGTTAGCTTACAGAACAGAAATTCTGCCGTCCGAACTTTAATTGGCATCGATCACAACTTTGCTTATTAATTAGAAGATCGAGCTTGCAGGTCTGATGTGTCTTCGGCAGTAAAAACACCATAAATAGGAACAATGAAAAGATTTATTAGAATTTTTGCAGTCCCTCTTCACGGCACATGTACTCTAGTATGCAAAACGCTATATGTTATTAGTTGCTTAGAGCTATTATATCCATGAAAACCCATAGTTTGTCTTTCATTGACTAAAAACTCTGCATATTTTAGCAAAAATATGCATACAGATATCATCAGCGGATGCGGAAAGTTCTTATCCTTTTCTATTTGATAATTCACTCTAAAAACTGAATGAGCTTTCTTTATTACCTGATAGTAAAATTACTGAAACTTTTGTCCGTAGTAAAATTTATGCAAACTTTTGTTCTTTTTGAACGATGCATCAGCGTTTTCTTTTTTTTTTTTTTTTGTAATATGCAAGTGATGTTGCTGCCATGCCAAAGATGCAAAAGACATTCACCAATTCCAATATTTTTTCCAGAATATTGCTGGACTCACACTTTCTGAAAAATTTTTCCAAACTGGTTGGAAATTTTCAAAAGAAATGAAAGCCTAAAGTGCCTGGCTTGCTTCTATTCGATACTGAAGCCAACGGTGTATCCAAATACTGAGTGGCTTCTTGCATAGAAAGATGAACGATTCTGAGTCACTTGGTCAAAGTTTGAAAGGTATTCCAAAACTTTGGCCTTTAGTCTTTGTGAACGTTGATTGATGAAGGCAGTTCGTTCATTGCCGTCTCAGTTTCACGGGCAACAGCGAAAGCTACTGCACCGGTACAGAGGAGGAGATCAGGTGTGAAATTTTATATTAACGGGCCATGAAAATGCCGACGAAGGTGTTAGCATCTTTCTGGAGAGCAGTGATTTTCATAGTGAACACCCCCTCCTACCCCCAGTTCTGATGTGGATAAGGATTGTGTTCGAAGTCATTACTAAATACGAAATTAGCAGCAAAATATCTGTTCCAATAAATATGTATGTGTATCAGGGTAGATGGAGCCCTAGAAATCTAATTGGAAGTCAAAAGGACAGAAAATTTTTGGAAAAATTTGTAACACACAAATACACGAAATAGCAAAAAAAATTATGAAAAAATTTCCACACTCTGAACTTTTCATTTGGGTCTGAATTTAGTTGTTGGCAAATCAGAAACAAAGAAGATCATTTGTGTAGAGTAAGTAGAGTATAGTTACTTATCAATATAAGATTTACAGTCAAGGAATTCCTGCAAACAGTATGCTATGTTCAATAATATTGGTTTCTTAGATTCTTACGGATAGAATGCTTAGCAAATTTTAAAGGTAGCTCATCACTAGACACAGACACATTGCAAAAGCATGATTTATGAACATCTCTCGCTTGGCGGCACTACAGGCAAGTGGGTCAGCCCAGAATAGATGACACTGCCTGGGCCGCACTTCACAATCTCACGGTCAACTGCAGTATGAGCGGATGTTCAACTCTTCCATTCAACTGATGTACGTTCAAAAGGCATCTTCAACACCATGGTGAACGACACCTCATAAGTCGAGCTTGCGATTGTGTAATGTTGCCCTGGCATTAGGAAGGCACTGGTACCATTCTTTTGATGGACTGAGGTTCATTCGTAACCCCGAAATTAAATCCCTCGTTTTTCGAACTCTGCCGGCAGCGAATTGTTTAGTACCTTGAGGTCGTAACGACGCCCACTTGTCATGACCACAACTGGAGGATGTTTTGCTACAGCTTGCCATGTTTTGCTCTTGCAAGATGTCCCTAAAGAATACAAAGCGTTCAGTCCAGGCCTCAGGCCGGACGGAATGTCAATATTGCACCAGCGAGGGAACAAATGTTCGTTGCACGCCATCCGCTCTTCTTTATTTGAAAATTTGGCCCGGGCGGTGGCCACGAGGCAGTCTCATCCATCGGTGCAGGCTGAGGGATTAAGAGAAATGGGTGGTGGACCCGAAGAAATGGGTGCTGGCCAACGGGAAATGGACATTGGGGGCTTACATTATTAATGGTAGACGGACTGCGTCTATTATTGAGCTTAAAGTGTAGCCTGTTAAGAACTCTAACGCATTGGTCATTGGTATGACGTCTAGTGCGTTGAGTTCAAATGGCGCTAGTTGTGATTTTTGGTATATTGGCATTTACTCTTTCTTAATGCTATGACTGTGAACTATTACGGAAAATATCACTACTAAAACGCCTGCCTTGTCTATTGTTGTGACACTAAATGGTGCAAAATGAAGAACTTTGGCACATTTGTCTTTGAAACCAATATTTTAAAATACATAATTGCAAAATATATACGGCGACTGTTCTGCATAATATTATCATTTTCAAAGGAAATTACCTGGTGTTTCATAATTATGGCAACCAATTTTTTTCAGTGCATAAAACTACCATAATGCATGTTTTTCATTAAATTGAATCATTTTGAAGATCATAAATATTCTTTTCGTATCAGAATTCCCAATTTTGAATTAGCCACTTAGACGATGGTTGTTGACCGAAATATTGTGAACAAATCACAGAAAGAAGGTGATAGTAAGTCAACAGTATCGAAACAGCTAAAAATTAATCAGACCACTAATTAGAAAATTCTAAAAAGCAAGGACTTACATACAGGTGCGGCTAAGCTAGGACGAGGCAAAAACTGCGGTGTGCGAACCCCTGAGCTTATCAAAAAGACGAGGAAGAAGCCCTCGTCATTCATACGGAAAATTAGCAGATGCAGCTCATGTGAGCAGATCTTCCTCGTATCGACTGCTGAACGATGACCTTAGACAGAAACCCTTCAATACATCTCCATGGGCTCACTAAGCATCAAAAGAAGATAAAGGTCGTCCGAAATCGACGCATCCTTGAAGAGATTGCTCAAGGCTTGATGTTCACGGATGATGTTCCGGATGTTCACGGATGAGGAAAAAACCGAAATCCAGCAAGCCATCGACCGACAGAACTGCCGTATTTAGGCTTCCTCGGGTTCTTTTGGAGATTAGGATTGTGACTAGACGTCAAAATCTGCCCGCTGCGGTGATTTTGACTGCTATCACATCCACTGGACGGTCGCCATTACTTCTGTGTCTTCAGGGGATATTGAAGTCCCAACTCCACAAGTCATATACCGTATTTCAGAAAACTACGTCATAGACCACACCATACATACATTGACTGGACATAAATCGCAATTTGGCCTGGAGGCCAATTTACGTAAGTGTTAATAAAATTAGTTCTAGTAATCACAGAAACCTCAAACAAAGATTAATTTCATTGTCGTACCGTATGGAATGCGTTGCAGAGCAGGGAATCTAAATTCACAATCATAAATCTTCAGTGAGCGATATATGTACAACATACTTTAGGAGACAAAGAAAACTTGAAAATTCATCATAATTTCTAGGAATAAATGTGGTTTGTATCTTTTCTTTGCATATTAACCTTGATGTAAAAATTGTTCAATTAAATATTACGTAATTAGCATTCATTTAACCTATAAAAATTGCTTCCCTAAGTATAAAACACCTGGTACTTAAATTAAACAAAAGATATGGGTGATAAGCAAGACAATTCAAATTAAACAAAAAATATATTCGACGGGCAAAATTCTTTGAGCCAAGAGTATAATTAATTAATAACCCTATTCAAATATGCTCCAATCAATGGCCACATCAAAAGTTTCGAAAAAGTTGCTGGTGAGTCAGGTCAAATTTAATAAAAAGTTAGTCGTTTCGGGCAGCATTGTTTAAGTTAATCACATGCAGTATTAAAAGGGATAGATGGAAATTTTACTGAAATAAAAAAATTTGTCATAAAAAAATGCATTCAAATGCAGCATTAAATTAAATGTGCCAAGCAAGCCAGTTTAAATTGCTGCTTCCATTTCTTCCACAACCACAGACTTCCCTAAGCTAGCCAAAGCTGCTGGCTAATTCCACTTCCGACCAAAGTCCAGCACCCTAACAATAAAGTCGTCCAAATTAATAGGCTAGAAACTTGCAAGATTTCTCACAAGGCGCGCTAGGAAAACGTGCGGCTGCCGCCGCCATTGCCCCAACTTTTGCCACCTGTTTCTTGCCCGCAACTGCTTTATCTTTTCCAAAAGTGGAACACGAAAAAGCCGAAAGCTGATAGCAGCAAAGTTCGTTCATTGTAACTTTTTCTATTGATGAAAGTCGAAACTTTATGAAGATATTCATCGCATGGAACCATGGCACAGAGGA
>LQNS02278171.1:17416243-17426459 GCA_001587735.2 Parhyale hawaiensis | reverse complement strand
TCTGATAACACGGCATTGTTTTTAAGCAAACTTTGTTTCTGATAATACGACATTTATTTGGAGCAAACCTCGTTTCTTATAACACGATAATTATTTTCAGCAACTATGTATAGTACTGTCTCCTGTGCATCTGTACCGTTCCTCAAAGCCTGCTCAAATATTCTATGCTGACAGAACAATCAGGCAAAGCCTCTCAATCTGACGTTCCGGTATCGATTCAACTCCTCTTAGACCCAATTTTCTGGCCTAAGCAGAGGTTGGTGAAGCGTTCCCTTCAAGTAGTGACTTGCGCTTCACATCAAGATGCTGAACCAAATCGTGGCTGCTCTTAGGAATAATATCATCTGCATGATCAACGAATTCAATTGGTGAGAGAAAACAAAATTGATATTTCTATGAAATAGTAAATATAAATGCAATTGCTAGTGACATGCATTGGCAAATAGTCATCAAAGTGTAGAAATGTACTGAGCCTCATACGGAAATAGCTTAATCTCCAGGAGTCTCCTAACGCTTTGTTCTGTTCCTTACTCAATGAACAACTGTTCCCATAAATATTCAACTTTGCATTACGTCTCAGGTACCTGGGTTTGATTTCGTTTCTAGGGGTGTACCGCTTCAGCTTGAACGGAGAACGCTTAAAAGGTCAGTTCTACTTGTTGTCCTTAATAAGCTTCCACTGATATTTATCTGATTGGCCATTTTCCATTATAGATTCCTTTGGATTTTGCCTGATCTTGAGTGTGGTCTCAATAACTTTTTTAGGTGTATTTAGAGTGGGAGTCTTTCTCAGTGCTGAGTTCATTAATTCTGTTTACATTGTTGTGAACAGCTTATTCGCTAATAATAATAATATGTTTAACAGCATCGATACTCTCGCGTGATGAAGCTCAATGACGATTCTCCATTTATTACCTCGGCCAACGAGGTTATCTTTTCGTCGGGTTTGTCTGTCTCTTTCTCTGTCTATCTATCTTTCACCAAGATAACTCAAAAAGTTATGGACGGATTTTGATGAAATTTACAGGGATATTAGGTATGTTAGGAGAAACAGATGATTAACTTTTGGTGAAGATCTGTCCATCCGTTTGTTTGTTTGCCTCATTTTTTCAATGCCATGACTCAAAAAGTTAAGGACGGATTTTTATGAAATTTACATGAGTTCTTATGTATATTACAGAGAGTATAACATGACCAAATTTTTGTGATGCTCTGTTTGTTTGTTCGTATGTTTGTTGCTGTGTTTGATTTTATGTTTGTTAGCGCAATAACTCAAAAAGTTTTTAGTGAATCTTTATGAAACTTACAGGAATTGTTAGTAACGCTTAAAGACATGAATGAATAAATTTTGTTGCAGCTTGATTAATTCGTTTCTATGTTTGAGTTGCGTTTGTGATAATGTTTGTTACGCTATAACTCGAAAAATTTAGACTTTACCTTTATGAAATTTACAAGAATTGTTGATAATGTTAAAAGGCAAAACTGGTTAAATTCTGGTGCATATCAGTTGATTTGTTTCTACGTTCAAGTTATGTTTGTCATAATGTGTGTTACCCAATAACTCAAAGAGCTTTGAATTGATCTTTATTAAATTTGCAGGAGTTGTTAGTAATGTTAAAAGATATTAGTGATTACATTTTGGTGCAGATCGATTGGCTCGTTTGACTTATGTTTGTCATAATGTTTGTTAGCAGCATGACTCAAACAGTAATGAGAGGATCTTGAAAAAAATTGCACAAATTGTTAATGCTATTAAAAGGCGCAAACGATTAGATTTTGGAGTTGATACAAAAGAAATGATGATTTCAGAGCTAATTTGAATTTTTCGTTACCGTTGCCCTACGTGGCGGAGGTATGCGCTCTCAGAGTGCTCTAATTTATCTGATTAAGTTTTATAACGACTGTAAAGCAATAATGAGCTTAGAAATGAAGAAAAGATAAGTAGCTAAATTATTTTAATCAATGCTTTCTAAATCAGAATGCGATGTAAACTAATGTCGATTTTTGTTTTTAAGAAGAATCTTGGGATTTTTGTCGCTTCTCGTAACCTCCCCAACTCCAGCCCTAATGAAACTCCTTGCAGTAATTCATATCAAATATTCACCAGAGTGGATGAATGATCGCCTTATCTCGATTATCCAGACTGTGATGGGCTTCACAACTGACGAGAGGTGGTACATCGAGTATGCACCTGCAGTTGTTGGTTCCATCAATACTTGCAATATGCCCTTGAGTTACTATATGTTACGTACTCTTTCTGGTAGTTCAGAGCGTACGCTTTCAGTTTCTGGTGTGTTTCTAAAATAAGGCAACAGAAAATAAAGATTCCCGGGGCGTATCCCGCTAGTGTGAGAATCACGTAGCTAATTTATAGCGGTAGCACAAAGGCCTTGGCTTCCGACGCGTAAAACACGTGCGAGAAGCAGCAGGCAAATGTGACGATCTTTTGCGTCCATTTAGAAAGAAAAATTATAAAGACTAGAGCTGGAAGATGTTGTTAGAAGTACCGAGGATATTTAAAGAGTAAACCAAGAAGCTTGAAAAGTCTAAAACAGTAACAATGGAATGACTCGTACAAAAAATTCTGCCCTCTTAAAATCTACAAAGAGAAGGAATGTTTAAGCTGTAGGATCTCTGAGGCTAAATTCTGGACAAGAGAACTGCCTAAATTACAGGAAGACAGCTACCTAAACAAGCCCAAAGGCCTCAGGCCCATGGGTCTTGAAGTCGTAGTTTTGAGCGGTGTTGGCCCTTCCTGAGACCAACATCAAAGGCGGCGGCCAGGAGCTGTTCTGCTGCTCACCAACTTTTGATGTAAACTCCAGAGCCGTTAGAGGGAAGTGGTCAGAAGAGGCCCAAGACCTTCGGCAGCAGCAGAAGCGTGGATCACTTTGAAAACTGAGCTATTTTTGCAATTATTTGGTTTTATGCATGAAAATTCGTCTGTGAAAGCAGGGATCGAAAAACAGGTAAAGACAATCAGTAACTGCAAGATCACCGAAAAAATGAGCTAGATTTATAATTTTTTCCTCCATACTATAAAAGACGTTGTCAAAGACACTGAATACAATCACCATCAGCGTGGTTCACTCTTTAAATAAATCGATCTCTATAATAATATATTTTAAGCAGAAAAAACTTTAGAGGTGTATTATTCACAGTTTCCTATTGTTGTAAATGATTGGTAAAAGATAACATTGAAAATTTGTTAAAGTTGCAACGACGGTAGCACCATGCTTGCATTCGCAGCTCTAACTCCTTGTACTGCAGGTACGAGGCCAACCCAGGCACGCGAGCTCTTTTCTGATCTAGGTGTGCTGACTCGGCAGCAGAGCGCCGTGGTGGAACTTGCCATCCTCAGAAATGAGGGAGGTCGCGGGTCATTTGAATCTTCCGTCAAATTGGCGCCATAGTTTTTGATGACCCGTGTTCGACTGCAGCCACACTTACTCCTCTGGGGTCAGGGCCAGTGGGCCTATATCCGCAGCACAAACCAGAGCGTGTGGGTTTCCCATTTGAATGTGCGGTCAAAGTTGACTTTACCTTTACCATTAACGACTCATTTTTCTTATACCTGTATAAGGACCATTAAAATGGTTCAGAGGTTATTCGTGGCATAGTAGTCTGTGGGCATGCTTGTAGTATGCGTCAGCACCAGCGGGAGATGACAGGAAGAATGATAATCAGAGACAATAAAGCTATCCAATTAAATAAACTTTTATTATGAATAAAATAGGTTAACAAATACGCCTGCAAGTACAAACTAGAACGCTTTGTGACGTAAGACCATCACACGCGGTGGAAGCCAAATTCAATGCAGTCATTTTTGATGGCCATCTAATCCTAGTTTCACATATGGAAGCTGTGACCAACAAGGTTAGCGCACAGCCACCTTAGCATGAGCTCCTTAATAATAAAATAAAAATGGAACGCCTCTTGGCGTAGGACAATCTGCCGCGGTGGAGACAAATTCAACGCCGTCATTTTGATGGATAGCTAGGCCTAGTTCTTAGGCATGGGTTACATCTAAGTCAACCCACCAAACTCCCTACGAATAATTAGGAAGATTGCTCAACTCCTTCTACCTGTTTTTGGGTGGATAGACAAATATATATATTTACAAATGTATGTACAACTAGAGCACTCTGAGAGTGCATAACTCCGCCAAGCAGGGCATGGGTAAAGAAAAATTTAAATTGGTGCTGAGACAATGACTTTCTGCGTAGCAACACCATAATATAAATATTTCTGCCTTTTGATAGTATTAACATACCTTCTTGAGTTACACTGCTGACAAACATTACGACAAGCATAAGTCAAACATACAAACGAACCAACCGAACTGCATCAAAATTTAATCATTCATGTCTTTCAACATTACTAACAACTCTTGTAAATTTCATAAAGATACATTTAATACTTTTTGAGTTATTGCGCTAACAAACACAAAACCAAACACAGCAATAAACACACGAACGAACAAACAGATCATCGCAAAAATTTGGTCATCAACTTTTCGTAATAAACCTAACAACTCATTTAAATTTCATGAAAATCCGTCCATAACTTCGTGAGTTATGGTATTGACAATAATGAGGCCGATAGACAAACCAAAAGTTTATCATGTGTTTCTTCTAACATATTTAGCAATCCCTGTAAATTTCATCCAAATACGTCCATAACTTTTTGAGTTATCTTGATGACAGACAGACAGAATAACAGAAAGACAGAGAGACAAACCTGACGAAATCATAACCTCCTTGGCGGTGGTAAATATATATATATATATATATATATACTTAAATCTTCAACGATAACATTATCTCCTCTCTCACTTCGTGGATGATTATTACGTACATTATGTGTATTCAAGTTAGGACACAGCGATGTGCTGAAGTCATGGAACACAAAAGCAATATATAGCAAGAGTGGAAGGGAACTTGGAGGCGACCTGATGCCGAACCCAAATCTTCACTCGCGAGATGCAGGCTTCTCACCAGCTTGCAGCCACGGACTTCTCCAGAACTGCCACTGGCGCTGAATAGAGAAGAGATGAAGAACATCGAGCGGTGCAGTTGACGTAGCCGAAGAAACGCTGGCAGACGAGCAAGCGGCCGGTGGAGCAACCGAAGAGCAGGAGCCAGAGCAGAATGCGCCTTGGGAAGAATCAAGAGACCCGGAAATCTCCCAGGTGAGTGTTGTCGCCTGAGCATACTGCAACGGACGAAGTGAGGTCTTAGCAGAAGCTGTCGCTGCGAGAGCCTGACTTTGACTAATAGCAAGAATGTTTACTTGAATGCGGAAACAGCCACATTTCGTAGTACTGGCGCGGAAATCTTTTCGTTCTTCCAAATCTGCTCCCATCCCGCCAAATTATAGGCTCCCAGCCGTTCCTTCCCACCAATCTCAGGTTTCTAACCGTTTGTATAGCCAATTAGCGTGTCAGCCTTAGGGGAAATTTCAGTTTCAGATTTCCGCAACGATTGCTACCTCCTTGACTGAGAGCAGCCGCCATCATCCGGGAACTTCCTAAGCGTTAAGTACTGTAGGTCGTGCTGTCATGGCTCAGCGATCACTCCGCGATTGGTGGCCAATATAATGAGGTATGAAAAAGCCTTATACAGCTATATGTCACTTATCCAGTGCAGAAAAAGGGTTCGCCACGGGTATTTCTTACATCAAACTCAAGGCAACGGTAGTGCCGCAGAAAATTTGCTGGTAGGACTGCCAGAAAAAATATACGAAATGGCCCCTTTTTCCTTGAAATACCGTTGTCTTTGGTAAACAACGATTTTTGGCGACTACAGAGCTGCTCGTTGTTCCGAGGTATGATGCGTAGAACTAACTTCTCGGATAAGACGGTAGTCTCGATTATATGTTTCATATTTGTGGCAGTTATTTTCCTACTTCCACCGAATTTTTAAACATCATTTTACCTTCCTTTGAAGAGCCTTGAAAAAAGTTTCTAAAGGGTTCTAAAAATCTGGATGAGCTCCATGGAGCCAACGGCAACCAGAGAGGAGATCACCTGGCTGCTGCCATAGTCGTGTGCCCGGCATTCTACAATCAGCTACTCTCCCTACAGCTCGATGGCACAATCGGGACTCTTTTTTTCTTCTTCTCTATTTTGTATGTTTCGCGTCTACCTCAGTACATATCTATATTTTTCTGTGCATTTCTGTTTCTATCTTCTTTTCTCTTCTGCTTTGTGGTGATGTAGAGGGTAACCCGGGACCGGGTGGGGCTCGAGGGTGTCGTCTCCTTTATTGCAATATTAGAGGACTGCATGCGAACCTCGCTTGGCTTTGTGTCCCGTGGTGTAGATGGCTGTGCTGTTCGGAAACGTTGGTAATGGTTAGGAACCACGACGCGGAACTTGCCCTGTCGGGTTTTCAGTCCCTTTTCTGCAGGCCATGGGGATCGGGGGCCAGGATTTCGTAGAATGGGCGTCTATGTCCGGAGTGGTTTCTGCTCTAAGCGGCAGTCAATGCACGAATGCGCCTGTCATGAGACCATGGTTGTGAGGGTGTGTGGCCATCTGAATACTTTTTATGTATTTTCGTTATATCGCAGCCTTACGACTGATGATTCTCTTTTTGACTGTTTGCTGACGATGATGGCCTCGGTCCAAAGTACGGATCCTAAGTCAGCGCTTGTTTTTGTGGAAGATGTTAATCCACAACACAGGGACTGGCAGATATCTGTGTCACGTACTGATTGCCATGGTGAGGCTGCGTTGGACTTTTACTCCTTGCCTGATTGTCTGCAACTAGTCCGTGGGTTCACGCATATTGCTAGTAATTGTCTCGAACTCGTCGTGACTGACGTCCCGAACTTGAAGACTGTGTCAGTTGGCTCCCCTATTGGCACTACAGACCACTCACAGCTTGTTGTGTGCTTGGCCTGAACCAGGTCGTTCCTGTGGTAGACACCAGGACTGTGGTATTCTTTGAGCAGAGCTAACTGGGCGGGCATCACGGGAGCAGTAAGGGCGTTACCTTGGCGCAAGATTATTCGCAGTGAAGGTCCTATCTCTGAGCTTAATGACTTGACTGTACCTGTTTTGGAGAGGTTTGTCCCGGAGAGGACTATTTTTGAGAGGCCTTGGGACATACCGTGGTTTGACGACAAGTTTCGTTAGCTTCCGAAGTTAAACAAGCGAATTATCAGGCTTGGCAGCGTTCGCGTGACCGCACGTTGTGGCAGATCTATGTAGATCGTAGGGCCGAGGCTAAACGTGTGTACGAGAGGGCACAACATCGTCAGAGGCAGAGTTCCAGGGAGTCTCTGATGAGTATTGACCATCCACATCGTTGATGGAGTGAGCTAAAGGGTTTAGTTTTCGGTGATGAACCTTCGTTGCCGGCCCTTGTTGGTTCCCGTGGTGGTATCATTGCTGATCTCTTGGCTAGGGCGGAGCTTCTGTCGGCTCACTTTGACGGGAAGCATAGCAGAGTTGCCATTGCCTCTTGGATGTCACCCTGAACCTCGTTTAACCTCTTTGGCGCTCAGATCTGCTACAATTAAGGCGCTGCTGGAGGACCTTTATCCCGATAGAGGTGTGGACCCTGTGGATATGCTTCCTCTGTTTTATACGCTGCTTGCTGACGTTCTAACCCCTAAGCTTGGAGTGATCTTCCTGCGATTGATACGGTTAGGAAATTTTTCCCGTTGTTGGCGCACTGGGAATATTACTCACATTCCTAAAGATTCGGTGTCGCCCCATGTCGTCAACTACCGACCCGCTATGCTGACGCCCATTTTGTCGAAGGTGTTTGAGAAATTGATCGCTTGTATACTTGGTCGTTTTGCTGAGGTTACGGGTTTGCTGCCTGCGGGTCAGATTGCGTACAGAACTGGTTTGGGTAGTCGTGACGCATTGTTGTCAGTGTCACACCATTTACAGTCTGCGCTGGATTGTGAGCTGAGGCACGTCTTGTGAAGTGTGACTTCTGTGCGGCGTTTGACAAGGTCCACCACAGGGGTCTATTGTAGAAGCTGCAGTCGCTTGGAATGGTTCAGTTAATCATTCGTGATTTTGTTTCGGAGCGAACGCAGAGTGTGCCTATTGACGGTGTTTTGAGTGCCTCAGTCGAGGTGAAGTCTGCTGTCCCTCAGGATAGCGTACTTGGCCTGCTGCTGTCCGTTCTGTATACTAGTGATAAGCTCTTATCGTTGGAAAACACGATGACCAACTATGCCGACGATTCCACTTTGGTAGCAGTGATACATGCCCTCTCCCCCCCCCCTTCTGGATGCGTAATGCTGTCACGCAGTCTCTGAATAGGGACCTGTCACGTCATACATTAGGACGTGGTGCTCAGCTTGGAATATGAAGCTGAATACGATTGTCAGTCGGTCTCGGACACTTTTATCGTAGCATCTACATCTGAAGATAGATGCCAATTTGCTTCAGAATTCTAGCTCTATCGAGATTATTTGTGTTGTCCTTGATGAGAAGCTTACTTCTGAGCTGCATACTAGGCGACTGGTGTCACGTGCTTCCAGTAAGATTGGGCTCCTGTTTAAGGCAAATTTTATGTTTGTGACAGTGAGGTTGTCCACAGATGCTTTCATGCTTTTTGCTGTCTGTGTTGGAGTATTGCTTACCGGTCTGGGCTGAGAGTCACTTGCGTCTGTTGGACCGACTTGTTAGTTCAGCCAGCAGGCTCAGTCTGTGCGCTGAAAATGATCTAGTGAACCTGTCCTACTAAACAGGGGTGGCCGAACACTGTACGTTTTATAAGGTTTACAACAATGAGAGACATTGGTTGCATTCTTCTGTCCCTGTCCCCAATGTCATTAGGAGCATTACTCGTGCTGCGATTAACGCGCACTCTTTCACGTTGGAGAGTGTTTGATGCCGAACTAGTCAGATCAGTGAGTGCTTCATGCCCTGGTCTGTTAAGGTTTGGAATTTATTGCTGGTATCGATTTTCGGTAACATTAGCCTGCGTTTGAGTCAGCTGTTAATGGTGTTTGCTGGATTTTTTTTACCAGGCTTCCTGGTGTTGCAATGTGCTTCATTTGGGCTGTACTACCTGTGCGTAGTGGCTCGAGTGTGAAGTTTTAGTAATAATGTGTTTCCAGTTGAAAACGGCGTTGACTTATCTATTCATTATGGCTTTGGCCTGCAAAAGCTCAGTAAATGCCCTGAAAGGCAATGGTTTGGACATACTAAGCATCTCCATTGTGTTGTAAGCTTTCTCTTTCTATTATTTATCCGCATAAACGTACCTTCGTACATCGCTTAGTTTAGCATAGAAGAGGCCTTGTAAACTCTAAAAAGAAACTCCGCTCCATTCGGCTTCCTTTGAACAACTGTTGGAAGAAAGAAGTAAGGAAATGCGAGTGAGAGAATTACCGAAAACTCGTCTGCTAGAAGTCTTTAAACAAAGTTAGATCGTCTGGTTTCTTGAAAGAAAAACTTGGAAGTTTTCAGAGAACTTATCACGAGAAATGCAGCAAGTTTACCAAAGCAAAATACCTGCTCAATGCATACAAGCTATGCTCGTTTTGCAAATGCTGCTCTGTATTTATTATCTTGCGAGTGTATCGCGAAGTTATGAGCGATGCAAAGTTGCTCGCGAAATCCGCTTGTTATTTTTCATTGCCACTATGTATGGTTAGTATGCCTGGTCTATTACGTAAATCTGTGTACAAATCTTTTTTTTTACTATCAATTTCAGAGTAGAACTGGAGCACTCTGAGAGCGCATACCTCTGCCAAGCGAGGCAGAGGTAGCAAAAAATTCAAATTGGCTCTGAAACCATAATTTTCATTGTATAAATTCCAAAATCTTCTTATTTGTGCCTTTTGATAGTAATAACAGCTTGTGCAATTTTCTTGAAGATCCCTGCATAACTTTTTGAATTATACTATTAACAAACGCTATGACAAACTTGAGTCAAACATACAAACGAATAAACTGATCTGCACCAAAATTTAATAATTTATATTGTTTAACATTACTAACAACCCCTTTAAATTTCATAAAGATCCATTCATTATTTTCAATATTTTTTGAGTTATTGTGCTAACAAGCATAAAATTATAAACAGTGACAAAAGAAACGAACGAACGGATACCTTACCTTTTACCTTTGATGATACTTCGGACGAGGTCCAGGCGACGTTATGCACGCCGCCCATCTTGTGCAGAGGTGATGCTGCAGTCCGTGACCAGCGGGGTGGCTAACAACGAGTTATCCCCACAG
>LQNS02278171.1:17370411-17384546 GCA_001587735.2 Parhyale hawaiensis | reverse complement strand
AGGCAATGCCGCTCTCCGATTGGATAAGCCACTCAGCCAGTTTAAGGGAAAAGTTTACTCGCAACGCTCCCGTAGGATAAATAGATAGGGTGCACTCCTCTCTATTAGAACCTCCTTGTATAATACTAGACGGCCCGTGACCCGTTGGGTCGTCATACCGATCGTCTTCGCTTTCGCACAAAAGCAGGTGTTATTTAGCTGGGCATAGACCACCCGCTATTCGGCCCTCCTCTTCTGCCCGTCAAGGAGCGGCCCGTTCGGTTCACTATCAACATATTCTTTTGCTTCTCTAACGAATATTCAACACCCAGGTTGTTCAAATTATTATATGTTACGTATTTCAGTTGTATTGCCCAAGGAACCGATGAATTGATCATGCCAGCTCCTGAGGCCCAGCTCAGTTTAACTGTCGTATCACAGATACAATCGAATTAAAGAGCTAATCCATGGGAAGAATGCCACTGCCCCACACCCCCAAATACCTCGATTTTTTTCTCGTGTAAAAGTGAAGAAAATGTGTTAAACAAGACACAAATAAACAAGACACAAATAAATAAACAAGCAAGACCAGTTCACAGACTTTTAGTATAACATAGATAGATGGATAAATAGATATTTGTATATTTGTCTGTCAAAAAGTGGTATATGGGGTTTAGCAATGTTCATAATATTTTGCAGAAAGTCTGATGGTTTCACGTAGATGTGACCAGTGACAAAAAACTAAAATTAGTGGGCCATCAAAAATGATGGAGATGAATATTGTTTTCTGTCCTCCCAAAATAAGGCACATGCAGTTGAGTCATAATGATAATTTTTTCAGGCAGTCAGGTGGGTTGTCTGAAATGTGAAAAATGGCAAAAATTTTGAGTTAGTTGGCCATTAAAAATGACGGCATTGAATTTGTAACTCCTCCCAGAAAGAAGCAGAAGGAGTTGAGCAACGTTCATAGCTTTTGTAAGGAGTCAGGTGCGTTGATTTAGATGTGAATAATGCAAAAAAAAAACTAAAATTAGCTAGCCATTAAAATTGATGGCGATGAATTTTATTGTGTCGACCCAAAAATGGTTGAGTCATACTATTTTTTTAGGCAGTCAGATAGGTCGACTGAGACGTGAAAAATGCTAAAACCTCTGGCTATGCTGATCATAAAAAATGACGGAGTTGAATTTGCCCCTACCGCGGGTGATGGTCCTACACAACGAGGCGTGCTAGTACGAAATGAAATGGTTTTGTTTTAATGTTAACAAAAACCTTATTGTTATAGTTTATTTAAGTTTTAGCTATTTGCACGTTCGATCAGCGTGTAAATTATACGTAATACATTCAAATAGAACTCAACTGATGATATCAAACATCGGGAACAGAAATAAAGATAGTTTTCAATTTGGCAACTGCAAAATGAAACTTCAATAGATTTGCGTTGTACAAAAGTTTCATAAGCCTATTCAAATTTATCGCACAGATGGTAAGTGCAGTAAATGTAGAAGATCTGCCATCTGTATTTTTTCTAATTTGATGAGAGCAAATCTAGATATTAAATACCGCTTCAGTTGGGAAAAGTAAATACTGCTGCAGTTTGGAAAAATTTAATCTCCCTCTGGAGTTAATCGCTGGAATAACGTAAAAATAAATATTCGCCTCTGTTTAATATCTCGTGCGTCAAAATTTTCAATGTCAATCACAGTAAAATCCACCGGCGTATTATAGAAACGTGCAGCAGTATAAACATAAACTCAGCTTCTACTCTCTTCATTTCCCCCTGAACCAATCTCGTCTCTTTTAAAAATCTTAATTGCTATGATATGATAAATAAACTACGTCTTACTTTCGCCCGATTGTGGAACAAGCTTGGTGGTTACCTAAAGGCATTGCATAGCTACAACTACATGAAGATATGGGCAAAATTTATCAATGTTTTATTTAATCTTACCTTCCCGATCTAATAATAAAGTTGGGCGTGTCAAAACATGATTCTACGAACCTGACTTGATTTGGAACACTGAGGGGTGACAAATCATAATAACAATATTAAGGGACTATTTTTTTAGAATGAATATAGAAAATTTCGTACAAGCACGCATGAATTAGCTGTTAACACACCCTGGGCTCCGGAGATATTTATAATAAAAAGGGTAAAATATTTGCGTTTACCACAGGCATTTTTGTTTCTCAAAGCCAGCATGCAGGTTCATTCTTTCTCCGCAAAATTCTAGAAGAATTTTCGGTAGCCGCTATAAGAGTTTTGCCAGTTCGTTTTAACTTTTTTATATTTCTGACGTTGAATTAAACGTAGATAAGCCATATTAGTCAAAATAAGTTAGTTTATTAGAGAAAGGAATAATTTAGTTTTTCAAAAGCCGAGTTTCCTTAGCGACACGATAATTTGTCATTATAATTAGAACACGATGCAATTAGTTCACTCTCTCATACTTAATCATTGCAAAAAAAACTAAAGAAGTAGTATATCAGATGACGCCTAATTGTTATTTACTGTATCACTTAAACTAAAAATGCCCTCGTCTCTAATCGAAATTTACTTGAAATATTGTCAGCTGCAGCTCGTTGACAGCCAGTATCTAATTTACAACATATAAAAGCATCGGTCGATCCTTCCCCATTAGGCAACAGGTACACTACCTGTTGCGTTCTTACAATACGTGCTTGGAGCCTTATAATAATCTAGTTTGTGGTCGAGAACTGTTGTAAAATTTAATCCGCATATTCATATGAGATGACGATATATTATCCCTATTTGATTTTAGATACGACCCAGTGATTGTCTTTTCAACTTTGGGATGCCCATGAATCTTTTTCTGTTCAGAGTAGACACTGAATTTACCATACATCTTCATATTGATTGATATAATCGGCAGAAGATATTTTTTAGCCAACTAGTTGGAAAAGATTTGCAAGAAGAGCAAAAAAATTAAATGATAAATGATTAGTAGCTCTTGTTCATTCATTCCCAGCTTAATTAACGTAAATGCTCAATTCATTATTCATCATCTGAAACGATGTGGAAACAATTAATGCAGTGTTCATGGCCACTGACCGAAATTGATTCACCCATTCTCTCCCACCACTGACTGCTCAATCACTGGCAGAGCCACCAATATTTTGAAACTATTTATGTCCTCGTCACCCTCACCGAAAACGACCAATTTCACCATTTTGTCGATGGTAGAGTTCTACTCTCAGGCATTTTGAACTTTTCATCTTCGTAAAAAATTTGTTATCGCCGTACTGCCGAATCTCCTTATGCCTTTAACGACACAATTAAAAATAAATTTTAATAGAAGAGAAACTTTTTAAAGCGTGACCAATTCCCTCCCGCGAATGCTAGAGGGTTAAATTACAACAGATTATTAGGTTACATTATTAGATTAGATATTGCTACCAGTGAAAAAGCAGGAGTTAAAAGTTAGCTAACTAAAACCAAAAGTTGAAGCATCGTGCATGTACCATAGCTTAGCTTAAGTAAACAAATTAAGATGTACCATTATTTTAAAGATGATAAATAGTAACTTAGAGCTTAAAATATTAAGGGAAATTATAGAAAAGTGGGCACTTTTTCTTTTCTAACTGATAATCATTCGTCACTATTGATTTATGACTGACGAAATCATAGCTGATTTTTTGTGGAAAATAGTCATTGACGAACCTACCAGTTTTATATGCTATTCTTCCGTAATCCACTTATTCACTTACTACTTCTATCGTTGCCACCCATTCGTTGATGATCCTGTCAGTCGTTCATCATTTTTCTTCGACTTGTGTATTTATGGTACTAATCATGATGTTAGTAATAAACTTAAGCAATTATCTCGTGCGAGCGTTAGAATGTTACGACAATACAAAATTGTAGTTTTTGCTACCATGGCAAATTTTTTATTAAAGTTAGCTCGTTATTTTCTGTAAGCAATTAACACTCTTTTCAACTAAAATATCTTCTATCTCTTCAACCTCTGAACATTTATGATTTAAGAAACACAAATTTAGAGGCCTCCTACCAGACTGGAAGCTGCGAAGCAAGGAATTACCTCTCAGCTAGTGAAATGAAATTAATTCACGAAGTTAACAGGGATTTACTTTTACCCATCTGCAACTATATCTTGACATATCATTTCTGAAAGTCTACGCGTGTCTATTAACTACAGGTAGAATGACTGTTTTCCCCTTTATCAGCTTTTAGTGTAAAAAAAATACTCCTAGTGCTCGCAAATTTATGCTTTCTGTTACTCTCCCCACGAAATTTTATCGTAACTTTTTCTTTAGTTTGCCCACGAAACGACAATGCTAAGGCTACCCTCTAATGCATATTTGTATATTTTTCATACTTGACCGTGTCTAAATTCAAGCATGTCACATCGTATGTGGCAAATAAGTTCTCTAGAGTTACTCTGGATTTTCATTAAATACATGAACTAGAGCAGTCTGAGAGCGCATAATTCCGCCAAGTAAGGCAACGGTAACGAAGAATTCAAATTGGCTCTGAAACCATGATTTTCTTTGTATCATTTCCAAAATCTAATCATATGTGCCGCTTGATAGTATTAGCAGTTTCTGCAATTTTTTTGAAGATCCGTTCATACCTTTTTGAATTATGCTGCTAACAAACATTATGACCAATAATCATAAGTGAAACAACCAAACGAACCAACCGATCTGCACCAAAATTTAATCATTTATGTCTTTTAACATTGCTAAGTACCCCTGTAAATTTTATAACGATCCATTCAAAACTTGTTGAGTTATTGCGCTAACAAACATAAATCAAACACAGCGACACACTCACGAACAAGCAAAAATTTCGTCATTTACTCATTATGATATAGCTAACAACTCATGCAAGTTTCATAAAAATTTGTCTATAACTTTTTGAGTTTTAGAATTAAGCAAAATGAGGCAAACGGATTGACGGATCTTCACTAAAAGTTAATCATCTGTTCCTCCTAACATCCCTAACAATCTCTGTAAATTTAGTCAAAATCCGTTCACAACTTTTTGAGTTATCTTAGGGACAGACAGAATAAGAGACAGACAAACCCGACGAAAACATAACCTCCTTGGCGGAGGTAATCATATAATCGTTATTAGCACCCCAGTCACTTTTGGAGTAATAGGTTCACTTTCCGGCCTACGGCCCCTACTGTGACTTATTGTATGCGTCTTAGCGCTAGATTTTGAGCTCAAAAATATATATTAGGAAAACGAGATAAAGATAGATGCATCTGTGTTAACTATTCTACCAGTTGCCCCACTTTGTCTTCTGTTATTCACTGGTTATCTACCAATCAACCATTCACCGTCTTGCTCGCCTAGAATTGTATAATTCACTTTACACTGCCAGTCACCGAATGTCAAGACGTGTCACCAAAGCTTTTCCCGGAGTTCCTCAGAACCCGAGAAAAATTCAGCTTTGGTTTCTTCCTCAATACGAACTTCCGCAAGTGTCCGGGCAACAAAGAATTAAAGAAATCTTGGTATTTTACCGCGATCGCAATTAGAGATCTAAACTTCCAACCTTTTCCTTTGGAGGCCAGAAACGCCACCAACGAACGATACTGAGAGGGCAATTGGAGAAGCTCTGGGCTATCCACAGTGCACCTTGTGATCCAATGAGGAAATAAGCTAAATCTTCTAATTTCATTCCTTTCAGTTATAAGTACTTACAAAAATATATATACATGCACCTCGTCATCTATTGAGGCTATAGGCCTAATCTTTCAGTTTCCCTAATACAGTTCCCATTATTAACACATCTACACCTCGTGATTTCTTGCGGCGGTTGGTCAAGCTTAGTTGCCTAATTTTCCATCATTATATTCATTTGTCATTTGTCCGCCAGCACGTTAAGCTTCCAATATAAGACGAAAGGGAAACCAGGACGTTCAGAACACGGTCTTGAAAACAACAGCTGTCGGTTTCTAACCGCTCCCTACTCTTATCGTCGCCATAATACGTTAAGCTTAAATCATTTCTTTCGTTCTCTCTAATTCCCTAATCTTATTGTTGTACATAGTATGCTCGGGTAAAATTACATCTCGTTCGCTTCAAGTCTCCGTCCTTATCGTCGTACGTAACATGCTAAGCTACTAAAATCATATCGTTCCCTTCAAGTCTCTATCCGTATCGTCGTTCGTAACATGCTAAGCTAAAATCGCCCCGTTCTCTCCAGGTCCCTGTTCTAATCGCCAGGCATAATATCCTAAGTCAAAGCCATCTTGTCCTCCTCAAGTCGCTGGAAGAATCACCGTAAAGTCCCTCAGTGACGCCATCCCAGCCGCCGTAAGTCGCATCATACTCCCATTGAATTCGTCTTGTGAAGGTGGCTTGCATGACGTGTCTGCGGCGAACCCAAAGCACAAGTCCCTTGTGGATCAGCCTGCCGTGTAAATATCCCTTTGAAAGCGTCTCTATAACGCCTGCAATGGTGATTCCAACCTGCCTATCCAATATCGGCAGACTTGGATGGGCCACTAGCGAGAATGTCGCTTCGAAATATAGCCCATAGGTGCTCCGTTCCATCGTTGCAACTCTGATGGGAATTCCAGCGGAACTCGCGCTCTGTCGCCGGCTTTGTCACTTCAGAATTCGCACCTTTGGTCCTGCTGTCAACAGCGAAGGAGTTGCTGAACTTTAGCCGCCAAAGTGAATCATTCAGTAGACGACCTCCCATGTAATTCCATCGTCTAGAAAATTGTTCCTAGTCGTTTGTATAGTCCACCAAACTCCATTTTCGGGTCGTAGTCATTTTGCGCCGAAACTTGAACCGTAAAATTGCTTCCGCTACATCGAAGCAATTGAATGAAGGCACATTTGTTTTGGAACAAGCGTATATTCTGTACCGATCACCATTGCAAAGTAAACACTTATACTCGAAAGTACTGAGCTTCTTTGCAAACAAGGAAGTAATTGCGAATAAACCATTAGCTACTAATATTCGTCCTCGTTATCATACTTTGCTTACATTCAGTGGCAAAGTAAACTTTCTCTAACGCTATTGATTAAGAGTCTTTCATATGTATCTATAACCAGCCTTATTTATTTCTTTATGAGCACTTTGAGATGGCAGTATTCTTCTCACGCATCTTTGATGCAACTTTAAACCTTTGTATTATTGCTAACGAAATTAAAGGACTCATGTTTGAAGTCCGCTAGGTCTTAAATAAAACTTGATTATTCAAAGCAAATTAGATACACCATTATAATGAGGGATTGATTAGTCAAAAGTGAAGTTTAGATTAACATTTGAGACGCACACTTTGCAAAGTGAAAGAATACTTCGTCAGTGATAAATTCATATTTATTAATGTAGTACTACAAAAAATGATCAGGGATGATTTTCGTTTTTCAAACAGAACTTATGATATGCACTGTAAGTCATCATAGTGGTCAAGCAAGCTTTCAAGCTATATTTCTATTTTATATTGTTACCCTCCTTGCGATAATTTGCACATTTCTATGATTTATGCTGACCTGCTCTCAATTACTGATAAGAACGGGACTGATCTTCTTACTGAAATGTTTCAGTCAACGATAAAAACACCCGTTTAATTGCTTGAAGAATTATCCTGCAGCTGCCTTTGTATTTATAACTTGCCTCATCCCCAGGTGCATCACAACGACTTTGGGGATTCCCAATTAATGATGAGCTCCCATGCAATTTTCATGAACCGCTCGGTACGCAATTTAGCAGCTAGCTTTGCACATTTTTCGCATTGAGCTACCAAGAGTTTTGCAAAATGAAGTGCAGTTCTCCTCTGGGAAGTAATTTTCACACCAGCAGTAAATTAATTTTATGGAAATATCTGTTGCACGGTATTACTTATACCAGCAAGAAATTTTAGAAATGAATGTGAATTTGTGTCAAGTGGGCCACGTACGATATCGCTAGCGTTGGTGAAACAAAACATCATTTATAATCTCGCATACACAGGATACACCTAACCTCGGATCTTCTTTTTTTTTTTCTTCATTCTTTTGTTTTCTCCACCCGCTGGGTTGGTTGCGTGGGGGTTTGTTAACCTCATGGAGTTTCTCCGTTCCTACGTCGCCAGCCTGGTGTGATTTAATAATAATAATAATAATAACGAGGCTTTCTTTTAGCCTTAGGCCTGAAAGTTTGAAGAACTGGCAGTTTGAAGAGCAGGGAAAACAGTCTGTGTTGAGAGCCAATTTTAGATCCCTCGCCGTGCTTCACCTGGCCTCTCGGTGCTGGAGTACTACACGCAGTGTAAATTCTTAGTGTACCGTCCAGGAATCGAACCCGGCCTCCGTCGGTGCGAGGCCGAGCCATTGTCACTTCGCCACCGAGAGGGGGCGCTTCAGCGCAGGAGCTTCACGTCTGACCAAACTAGAGCGGCAGATAATCATACAAATAAACGGATAAACACGCACCGGCAACTTTGTATTGTTTGGTCATCCAAAATTCAATTTAAGAGCTCTGCGGAATCCCACACCTGCCAACAAATGCACACCTGGGTATCGCATTAGTGAGGCAACCTTCAGTCCGGAAATAATGGCTCTTCTAAACTCTGCGGCAACAATAAATCACTGAAGTTGGTCCAGCAATATTTATGGTGGTTGTTTTAAGTATTCAGGAGGAAAATTTTCCTCATTGCGAAGAGGAAGTGATTTATTTACAGCTACTTTTAACGTCAAATAAGAGATAATCATCAGAAATTTTTCACCTGTGTTAAAGCACAGCACGTTAAGCGTTCTACTAAACAACCGGAGAAAATAATTTGTAATCTAATGCGAAGGATAGTGAATTAAAAGAATTGACGCTCAGTTTACAGCCATGAGATAAAGAATAAATACAGTATGAGCAGCTATAAAAATGAAACTAAGCCATTTTTTGCTGAAATCATTATCACATTCCCCTTGAGGTTTGAGCATTTGCAGAGTTATAAGAGGCGGTATGATTTAATATTTTCGTCTAGTAAGGTATTATTAGGGTGATGCGATGTTCCCGAACATTCTGTTCACATGACTTGACGGCGAAATATTTCCTTTCTGTTGGAAAACCGACTTCATTCATTATCTCTGATTATATGCATTCGTATCCATGATCTTCGACTTGGGATGTTGACATTTCGGTATAATTTTCTACACTGATACCATTGTCAGCTACTGTTGGCTGTCACCGCAGTTTCCTAGCACCAGTGTCCCAAAAATTTGAAAAACGCGAGACGTTGAATGCTGATTGAATGATTGCTGGATTAGAATTGGCTTCTACATACACAGAACGACGCTAGACCACTCAAGTCGAAAAGCTATAGTGTTAGTGAATGAAAGTTTTATTCAATTTCAGTATTTTGTGTCGACTCATGGCCATGATATGAGCTCTCCGCCTATGAGGCTCCAGCTATAGAGGATCGACTGCAGCCACACACACTACTGAACTCTGCTGCACGAGCAAGTGCACGTGGATTTCCTAGTTGCGGTGCACAGTCAATGCGACTTTAATTTCCTAAACTATTACCTTTTCAAGATTTTAGGACCTGAACTCAGCTTAGGAAAAAAACCTTTTCCTCGGAATCGCTTCTAAACGAATGCCGAAGGGTTAGCATCTTCTGGTCCCAAAAGCAGTGACCAGAAACCACCCCATCTCGCCTTGTTCTATGCAAACAAACGGCTGCGTATATACGAGCCACCTCAGCCTGGCCCCAAAGAGCTCAGTGAGCGGCCGGACTGTACGTAGTACGGGTCGGTAATCTTTGCTGACTGAGGGCCGGATGAGACTTTTAGAAGCAGGCCGCAGGCCAGCAAGGCAAATAAAATCAAACGAATTGAATAAATTTCGTAAATATAACACACCGCTAGAAAAAAATAGGGTGGCAGACCGGACGCAGGGCGGTCGCGGGCCAGATCTGGGCCCTTGGGCCGGAGGTTGCCGACTCGTTGTGTGGAGTGTGTATCGCTCTCGTGGTTGTCTGTGTACAGCGCGCCCTCAGCGAAAGCTTTGGGCGAAATGTGATAATCTTGAAGTTGCAATAGCGATAAGCTTCTCATTACTCATCCTCCACCATGGATAGATTTCTTAAGTGATAAGTTGCTAGTTTCAGCGTGTCTTGTCTCTGATAACCTGGACGGAATTTATAGCTAACTGCCTTCTAAAGTTACAACCGATGATTTTATATAAGCTCTGAATCCAACTGTAAGCGAGTTCGCCCCACCGTTAAAAAAAAACACGAGTCACCACTGGTGACACTTGTAAAATTCACATGACTTGATCACTAAAAATTAACTAAATTTATTTGTAGACCTACAATGGTGTTAACAAAGAGCGACAGCCCGTTCACACTCTTTCTACAGCGCATGAATAGCAAAAAACTGTAGCACAAACCCGTTTCAACTCCCTAAAGTGAAAAATATGGGCAGAAAAATGTAACTGTCGTGACCATAATTTTTTACTCTCATACCAGCATAAATATTATGCCAGACTACAAGCAAGACTTCATCGTATCCAAACTACAAGCGAGACGAACAAAAAAAAAATCTTCACGACTACGTAATTTCAATGACTGTTCCATCTTCTCCTCCACTGCACCGAAGTCATTACTGCAGACTTTACGACCGTCAGGTGTTTAATTCTCCAGGGCGTAAAATAGCGCGTCAGCATAACAAACGGTCTTCTCAAATCCGTGCGAATCCTTGTGATGAATTTATTGCTCGGTCTGCAAATTTATGACACCGTAAGCTGGAGCTGCCGAGGTGCGCAGTCTCCTGGTTTGTACATTACTGCTGTTTGTAAATGGTCTCGGACTTGCCAGACTCTGCAAAGAGCCATCCAATGTTAAGAGAAGCTACATGAACATATTTTACAGCGACCGACTGCCTGCAACTTAGATGGGCTGGTAACAGAAGACTTAGAAGGCACACTACACGTGATCTTCCTCAGATGGAGTTGGTCACTTGGAAGCTGTGCTAACGGATGCCTGAGATTCAGGACTGTATGGAAGCTTCTTCAGATGGAGCTGGTAACTTGGATGCGGAGAAAACGGATGCCTGGGATTCAACACTGTATGGAAACTTCTTTGGATGGAGCTTGTAACTTAAGCCTCTTCCAGACGGTCAATCTCTTCGTCGAAGTTTGCGTTCGCCGAACGATTTTGATTGACAATCACACGCGGCGAGGCCTGGATTTTTGTGATTCATGTGAATCGAACTTGTATGGAAATTTCAGCCGCGAGTTTGATAATCACAAAGTTCGAAAATGATATTTCATTGTGTAAATAACATAATTCTTTGTATATGTCTTCATTATGGTATTTAGTGAGAAAATCATTATTTTTCATCGAAATTAATTCGCGTAGAGAATTTTGTCTATTTTGATTCCAACTTCTGGACAGCGGGAAGCATTTGGCAACTGAATGTTGCCAATTAGTAAATAACTGTGCCATATTCCTCTAATTACGTCTACTCTTTCTGTTTTTATTATGAAAAGCTACAATGGAGCACGGTTTATGTCGTAAAGGAAGGAACGGATGTGCCTACTGTGAATTGCAATAAAAAATCAAGAAATTATAAAATGAAAAACCAAGAAATTAATGTTTCTCTCGTCTGCATCTTCGAATGTGAGACGTTCCAGTGAGCGACTTATTTGCTCTACTTTTCGCCAGTATCAATAAAGTTTTACCTGCCAATATATAAGAGCTTCTACAGCTGCAATACATATCTACGAGAATAAAGTCAGGGTGGAATGTCGATTAATAGTTATGGAATGCTGAATTCGCTTGTCGTGGCCTTGAAGCGTTCGCGGTTCCTGTTTGTTCGCGTCTGGACAGAGAAGAGAAGTATTTGTGTTCTTGCATCTCGATCATTGTATTAGTGATTGTTGTAGTGATGGTCGTGTGGTAACGTGAAGTGTTGCTAACGGACTCTTCGGTTTTAACACGGTTAAAATCTTCTTTCGGTGAAGTTGGTTACGTGCAAGAGTTGGAAACGGATGCCTTACATAGTATACTATAAATGATTTGCTTCGAATGAAGTTGTTAAGTTGATTAGGCTATAACAAAGGTAGCCTGAAATCTCATACTGTGCAAGATTTTCTACTGGTGGACTTGTTAATTTGGATGTGCTGGTAACGGCAGCCCTCAGAGCTCACCTCGTTCTAGATTATCACTGGATAGAGTTGATAATGCGAATTTCGACTACTTCCTAAACTAAACCAATCGAGACTAATACTTTTCTCATTTTGACGCATTCATCAAGAAAACTGTTGCTACTACCTAGCAAACCCTACTTCATCCTTTTAAAACTTTCCCTTCTCGACCCATACAAGGTCCGGTAATATTTAACAACTATAACAAAGCCACCATATTTGGCTTTCACAGAAACAAAACAAAACTTTAAATTCCCCACCTATGTTTATATACCTGTTTGCTTTTCAGAGAGCTTGAAGGTTATATTCTACTTCACGTTACACAAGTAATGCATAGACAAGCGAAGTACTCGCGTAGATTCTCCGCTCGCATCGTAGTACGCCCTTTCACGACAAGAGTCTCAGAGGCACTGAGCAAGGAGCTTTAATACCCTTGGCACTGAGCACCGAACAGGCGTTGCACTCGGGGAGCGGACACACGGTCAAAAACCCACACTGTTGCGGGACATATTTGTTTCCAGTTCACTACAGCCCTATCGAAAAATCATAGGTATTTATGCGACAGGTGCGGCATCGTGTAATATCGAATGATCTAAAAACTAGAGGACCGTGGAGAACGCGCAGATCTACGGGTACTCTCTACAACCAGTAGACCACAAACCGAAGTTTAGCGTTGTTGTGTTGACCTGCACCACCAAACTTGGGTCTCATTAGCCGCAACTTTGTTTCTCCTTGTTACTGAGACATGATTTTGTGAGAGGGGAAATGCGTTGCTCTGTGTCTGCCGAAGTTTATGTTGTGTCTGGCAACAGGTCTGTTAGTAGAGTCTTCGGCTGGAGGAAGTGGCCGGGAATAGGAAGTAAAGTAGGAGAATAAGGATAAATGTTTTGTTTTCCAATTGGTTCTGGAACTCATCCCTCAACATCGTTAACTAGTGATGATATCGTCATTTGCCATCAATGGTTTGATTACAATAATTTAGGTTTTAAATGCAAAATTGCTATCCCATCTTATTGTATTTTATATTTATTTCCAGATAATGACATAGGAGCAGTTCAGGGGTTCAGCAGACTTGGAATGAGAATGACCCGAAGCCCTTTCGCTACTGCCGGTACTCAAAAGAACTAACATAAATTTTTGCTTTTCAAATTTCGAGTGGTAACCGCCTTTCCAAAGTTACAATCCATGATTTTATTTATGCTCTGAATCCAACGGTAAGCGAGCTCGTCCCACCGTTTCAAAGAGACACGACGCCTACTAAAGTCAAATGACTTGACGTATACCTCTTGGCTTATACTTCTACCTCGTCAGGTAGAAAGTCTATCGTAATGTAAATTGAAAGAGTTCGCCCCTAAGCATGTGCACATGCAACTCTCTCACACAACGGCTGCCAGATCTTGCCACTATTTTTAAATTACTCGTATATAATGTTCTCCGTGCCTGACAGGCATAGTACCTACGACGTTGACTTAGCCAGAGACTACTTCTGGAAAGAAGTATGGAAAGAAGCTGAAATAATGGGGACCCCGTTATAATCCTAAATGCTTATACTTTAAACTCACTTTTAAATAGACACAGCAACTAAATCAGACTGTCGTGCCGTAAGTTAGTCAATAATTGTATACTTTATGCTCAAACATGTAATCAACATAAAGGCGAACAATTTGAATACTAGCGAACTATTATAACATCACCATTGCAATATGGTCACCTACCGCGCGACCTCTAACAAGATTATGATACTCGCGTATATTCACTAACTGCACGTTGTGCAAACCTAGCATTTTACGGCAAGCTACACGATTAGCCCTGATCAAGATATTCGGTAAGATAATTTAGTTACGAAGGTAACGCACCACGACGAGCTATGAATGTGATCAATTAACAAAGTACTAAAGTGGACTGTGAACGGTGAGCTGGGTTATTATTATTATTATTATTAAATCACACCAGGCTGGCGACGTAGGAACGGAGAAACTCCATGAGGTTAACAAACCCCCACGCAACCAACCCAGCGGGTGGAGAA
>LQNS02278171.1:17281798-17299759 GCA_001587735.2 Parhyale hawaiensis | reverse complement strand
TTTCATGAGAAAACCGCTGAGTTTAGACCGGCTTAGAATAAAGAACCGTAATTCCTTACCGCAATATTCAAGAGAAAATCTTGATGCGCTTCTTGCGAGCGATCCTCCAAACGAGAACATAGATTTTCTTTTACGAGTGCAGAATTCCTCGAAATTTTACTTCCGAGCCATGTTTCTGGAAGCGCTTGAGCTATGCGCTAAATAAATTTCATTTCCATCCTGCGATGGAGAGATAAATATGAAGAAATTTGCGAAATAGGCCTCTATCTCAAGGGTATTCCGTTTCCAGCAGTAGGGTAACACTATGCAGCATGAATACCGTAGTGTATCGTGCATATCTCCATACATACTCACACATACATACATACATACATACAATAGAACGCCTTAAACGCAGACAAGTATAGTGTCTCGTTTCGGGAGGCTAACACAAGAGGAAATTGTGAAGTTGTACAGTTGAATATACGATCACTTATGTTTTACTACACCGTTCCATTGGTCACTTACACGGCGTTCCCTATTGCTACAATTCACGGCAGATGGCGCTTTATACAATCTAAAGTTTACGTTTCTGGAATTTCTCAGTTTCGGGGATCTTCCTCTCAGGTGATTTCTGTTTTTGGAGTCTCTGTTTGTGAGGAGCTCCATTGTATCTTGTCACCGTGTTGTTGAAGCAATAAATAAAAATATAATGTTATATATATATATATATGTAGCACTCATAGTAGTTATGAGGGACACTGGCAGCTTTACCCAGGTATAATGCCCCTGTGTGATATTAGGAAAGGCAAGGACCGGTTCCCCTAACGTTCTAAATGAACATCCTTTTGAAAATTAGCTTATTTGAACGTTAGCTGAAGCTAGCCTTGCCTTTCCTAACCTTACACAGGCCAGCTTATTCGCTTTCCCGAGACATAGCGGTGACGGAGTTAGTGGTGGCTCGAGGAAGGCCAATTTTCCGCTTTATCTGTCGAAAAACGGGGTTTTCAGCCCATTAGACTTGGAATTTCTCGTATTTAAGTTTGCGGCTTTAGATTTTGCCCGTAAAACTTTAGGGCAACTGTCGCAACGACAATAAGATACTGTATGTTGTCATCTCATTACTATTAGTGTCATATAATTATACCTATGTTTATAACATCATCAATCATTCATTTCCCATTTTACATTACCATGATTTCCTTGGATTGCTCTGGTCCAGGTTCACGTCTTGGAATAGACAGTGATGGCTGTAACGTTGTTTACGTTCACGCTGCACCCAAATGGAATCTGAGAATTTCCCTGTCCCTAGGGTAAGAGGGTGTCAGGGGTAATTACCAGGAAGAACATCTATATTATTCCTATAGGGAACCCGGTCCGTCAAAATGACTGCAACAAATGAGCATTGGCCTCGTTCTTTCTTGTCACCAAACAAGAGAAATTTCAGGAAACCGCAGAAATTTAATCCTGATGGTATCATAACTACAACGATCGGTATATCAAGTCCAGTAAAGTAAAGAAGTCTGGAATTAAATTCTGGAGTCTACTATGCGTCGACAGCATCATATCTAGTGAAGATACGTTAACCGAAGAGAGCAGACAAAGAGCGAAATTTATAAAAAATGAAGCGAACAGAATCCACAAAGAGTGGCGTCTTTTGTACTTCAAGGAAGACTCTGTACTGCTAATTTACAACATTTGAAGCATTAGGAGTGAAACGCGATTTGCAGAAAAGAAATCTTTCATTCTCCAAGCTCACCAGGAAACAGTCAAGAAGAACCTGTAACTCGAGTATATCCAAAAAACTGATTTGCTCCTAATCTGGGACTCAAATTTCTTCCGATTTCATCCCCTTGAAATCCAGCAGAAGAATTTTCTCCTATCTTTTCCTCTAGATCGGGATGGCGAGATCAACTAAACAAGCAGGCAACCAACAAACTGTAATTTATTAAATAATTCCATTTTTGCTTATGGCTCGTTCGTCTGCAGGGTATGCTTTCACTACTGCAGAGGGGGGAAATAACACATCGCCGACACCAGTTAGAGAATGACAGGAGTCCGTTCAAGCTCCTCTTCTCATCTCATAAACGCTCTGTCTAACTTAGAACGAATTATAATATCACACTCCGTACCCATGATACTGCTTCGGTATCAACGAAGAAGCAAACTTCGGTCGTGGCGCATTTTCCACTGGTTATTTTCCACCGTTCCCTGCTGGTAGCTGCCAAAAATACCATGGATATCCTGGTGTCTTCTAAACAGTGTTCCTTTCAAATTTGCCTTGAAATGATCACGCATGTTAAAGCCTCTTTTTCTACGAAAAGTGGGCAAATATTTTTTGCACAATTACAACAAAGTACGCAAGACAATTGCCCATTTCGCCCTCAAGGCGACGGAAAATTTCGACCCCATCATCATGGCGAACTTCAGTCGCCATTGTGATCCTTGAAGAATTTCCCTCTAAAAAGCGAATTTGGCACCGGTCGTAATTTTTCTTTTGTTAAAAGCGGAAGACACTCGAACGACCTTCCCTCAACGTTTCTAAAGCTCAGCTGCACTCGCATTGGCAAATAACCTTTCTTCTTAAGCAGCTTTCAAGAGCATCAATGTGATCTACGCATGCTATAATTTCGTCCTTTTTCTCTGATGCAAAACCAACAAAAAAATCCTTTCTCATGACAGCTACAGTATCCCCCTGAAGTTTTCCAGATGTTTTCTGTGTCGGTTTGAGCACAATAGGACGAGAACAAGCAATGGAATTATCAAGAATTATGTGGCGTTTAGAGCAGCGCTTTAGGGTGGAGCTCAAAAGAACTGTTAAAAGAACGCGCACCTTTGTAGAGGAATAAAACTGCGACCGGCTATGGCTGGCATATTACAAAGAACATTTAAGGCTTCAATAACGCAGGAGCTCTAGTAAATCCCCTATATAAAATGCAAATTCTTTATGCCAGGCCTCGGAATACGGCGCAAAAACTTTTGGATTTAGGGCATACGGACAGTTGGGTTTTCATATTCATAAGCGGAAGAATCAGCAGCAACTGCTGCTTCGATTAAATAATATTTATATATTATCCCGTAATTGGAGGGGTCGCAGGATATGTGTAGTTAACCATGATAAAATCCCCCAATCCGTCTGGATGAGTGAAAGAATCAGTTAAAATGCAGAAATTAGCAGCTTCGTTTTAAATTCATTCTGTTTGATAATTAATTGTAGGGCCAACAGCACGTGCGCATAATCCCTAAAAAATTTATTTAATTTAGTAGATAAAATTGTAGAAATTTGCTCCCAATGTTAAATTCCCCGTGCAAATAAGGCGTTCTTGCTCGTATGCATGCTCTGTTGCTACAACTATTAGTGATCTCTCGTGGTCGCCAGATATATATAAGTCTGAGCAAAATAATTAGTACTGGTTTGAAAACCAAGTCATTTCGAGCGTTGTTAAGAAACACGCTGGGTTCACTTTGAGTTTGATAATCAAATTCTGTTAGCTTTAACTAGTCTGGAGCTTCAATCTAAGGGTGCAATTCACCACTTTCGATCAATTTTCAGGGGTTAGTCCCAAGTTTGCAGGGCAGGTTTGTAGTTTCTTTTCGCCCATGTTAAGCATAACCGGATTGCAATTAACGTCTGAATCAAAAGTTGAAATTGAAATTCCGGATAGCTATGTTGAAGTCAATCAGATTTGATTTATATCGTTCCAACTGGGCAGTACGAAAACACCTAAAACTGCCTGATATTAGAGGAGTTGAAACTGATTGCCCTTCCTGAAAGTATTGAAGACACGGTATTTTGTAAGTGTTCTAAAGTCAACTAGAGCACTCTGAGAGCGCATACCTCCGCCAAGTGAGCCAACGGTAACAAAAATTCAAATTGGCTCTGAATTCATAATTTTCTTTGCATAAACTCCAAAATCTAAGCATTCGTACTTTTTTATATTGTTAACTGCTGTTCAATTTTTTTGAAGATCCGTTCATAACTTTTTGAGTTACACTGTTAACAAACGTAATGACAAATATGAGTCAAACATGGAAACAAACCAACCGATCTGCACCAAAATTTGATCATTTATGTCTTTTACCATTACTAACAACTCCTATAAATTTCATGAAGATCCATTCATTATTTTTTGAGTTATTGTGCTAACAAGCATAAAATTAAAAACAGTGGCAAACGAACGAACAAACGGACCATTACCAAAATTTGGTCATCTACTCTTTGTTATATACCTAACAACTCATGTTAATTTCATCAAAATCCATTGGTAACTTTTTGAGTTATGGCATCAAGAAAAATAACGCAAACAAACAAACGGATGGCCATATCTTCACCAAAAGTTAATCATCTGTTTCTCCTAACATACCTAACAATATCTGTAAATTTCATCCAAATCGGTTCATAACTTTTTGAGTTATCCTGGTGACAGACAGACAGGAAGCAGACAAACACGACGAAAACATAACCTCCTTGGCGGAGGTAATTATCTTCCTCATTTTCTACAGATTTGTATGCAGATCGCGAAGAATATCAACAGCCGTTGGGACAGGATATTATGCGTAATGTAAACAGTATCTTTAGCAGCAGCCTGCTCCTGCCCCAAGGTCTTTGGAAAAGACTAGAGACTGTAGATGCCAAACTCGTTACTTCGAACGGTCTTTTATACCCAGAAATGGGCTGGTATATATAGAATTCACAGCTAGGATGTATGTTCGGCTGTGTGGATCTGTAGGCGTTCATGTCAGCCGTTAAGTTTTTATGGATTCTTGGCAGTGTTTCGTGCGTCTTTGTGTGAATTAATGCTTCATTTGCATTCCTCGTTCTTTGAAGCCTCGGCATGGAGTTTTTAATAAAGATAATAATTGTACAGGATGTCAAACAATGATAGCCCCCTCTTTCTTTCAGAGTAAATGAGACAAGATACAAAAAACAAGAGAGTACCGACAGGCAGCAAGCATTACAGTGTATTACATTTATAAGCTCAATATTCAGTGTTCCCTCTAGTATTAGCGTCACGCACAGCTTGAAGACGAGCAGGGTAGAGTACGAAACTGGCTGCTAAAGCTCCGAATTCAAATCCATTTTTACCCCCGCCAAGGAGGTTATGTTTTCGTCGTGTTTGTCTGTCTGTTTGTCTATTTGTTTGTTTGTCTGTCTGTCTGTCTATCTGTCTGTCTGTCACCAAGATATCTCAAAAAGTTTTGAACCGATTTGGATGAAATTTACAGGGATTGTTAGGTATGTTAGGAGAAACAGATGATTAACTTTTGGTGAAGATATGTCCATCCGTTTGTTTGTTTGTCTGCGTTATTTTTCTCGATGCCATAACTCAAAAAGTTACAAATGGATTTTGATGAAATTAACATGAGTTGTTAGGTATATAACAAAGAGTAGATGACCAAATTTTGCTAATGGTCCGTTTGTTAGTTCGTTCGTTTGTCTTTGTTTTTAATTTTCTGCTTGTTAGCACAATAACTCAAAAAATAACTAATGGATCTTTTTGAAATTTATAGGAGTTGTTAGTAATGGTAAAAGACATAAATAATCAAATTTTGGTGCAGATCGGTTGCTTTTTTGTATCTTTGACTCATATTTGTCATAACGTTTGTTAACAGTATAACTCAAAAAGTTATGAACGGATCTTCAAAAAAATGAAACAAGTTGTTATTAATATAAAAAGGCACAAATGATTAGATTTTGGAGTTTATTCAAAGAAAGTTATGGTTTCAGAGCCAATTTGAATTTTTGCTACCGTTGGCTCACTTGGCGGAGGTATGCACTCTCAGAGTGCTCTAGTTTGGAAAGGCAACATCGATGTGCTCCTCTGTCCTGGTACAACAAAGCCGAGATGTCAAAGTGCTAAAGGTTTACACAGCAGCTATCATATATGTAGTTAGTCGCCTTTTAGGTGCCGATAGCATTATTACACAACCAACTAAACACCGAGGAGTAAATATAACTTTTTGTAATAACGGCTGCAATAACCGCTATACAGGGTGTTGGAAAATTCATTGCAAATATTTTAACTTCAAGTATAGTCGTCATAGCCGTATCCTGTGGTATAATTTTTTGGCAAAATTCAGTTTCTTTAAAAAAAGTTACAGCGTTTTTAATTTTTAGCCCGAAAAATAATATTCGTTGTAAGAATTCAATTTTCAACAGATTTTGATGAAAATTTGTAGCAAAGTAAATCATTTAATACTCTATGCGCACATGTTGTCAAAATTTCAAAAAGTGCCAAATAACTATGAAAATGACGTTCACATTCAAAATAGCCTACACAAATTGATAGTCACACTCGTAAAAAATGAGAAACCTACGATGAAAGCCTATTTCAAGACCTTTCAAATGATGTAATGCAGGACAAAAAATAATCAGATTAAGTGCATTTGCCAGGAGGAAAGCTGACATAAGTTCACCAGTACTGACGTGCACCTGCATGTTGCCCTGTCACTGCACCAGATACACGCAGTTAGACGAATGCAGTGCTGCGGTAAGTGGGTTTTGCGTTGCATGACTGTGCAGTTGGCAGTGTTACTCACTGTAAATTGGTGTCACTATTAACGCAATGAAGTCCATACACGAAATAATAAGCAGCCAATCGTCTAGAGCAAGAAACTTTCTTCGAAGCTAATAATTTATTGCGGTCTGTAAACTTTAAAAGTTTAAATTTTGTCATCTGAAATTACTCACGCAATTTCTTCTAGAAACTTTTTGTCATATCTTCATTTACCTACAAACACTAATTTCTTTTGAATATTGGCGACACTATTGCATATGCAATAAACCTTATTAGGGGTTTAAAACCGTGATTGCTCCATCAAGTGACAAATTAAGAGAATATGTACCTAGACAAGATTTAAGCTGTGGTTTTCTAATCATTTTATTCCGATCTAGAAACATATGTATGCAAATTTAACCATGCTTAATAACTCTAGATAGTACAACTTATGTTTTATCCAAAAATTCTCTTCAAAAGTAGTAAAACCCACTTACCGCAGCACTGACGTTCGTCTAGCCACGCCTATCAGGTGCAGTGACAGGGCAACATAATCTGAACTTATATCAGTTGTCCTCCTGGCAAATGCTCTTAATCTGATTATTAATATTTTTGTCATGTATTATATCATCTGAAAGGTCTTGAAATAGGGTTTCATCGTAGGTTTCTCGTTTTTCACGAGTGTGACTATCAATTTGTGTAGCCTATTTTGAAATTGAACGTCATTTCCCAGTTTTCATCAAAATTGGTTGAAAATTGCATTTTTTACAACGAAAATTGTCTTTCGGAATAAAATTGAAAACGTAACTTTTTTAAAAATCTAAATTTTGCCAAAAATTTACACCACAGGGTACGGTTATGATGACTTTACTTGGGGTTAAAATATTTGTACTGAATTTTCCAACACCCTGTATATTTTCATGAAATACATCTCACCATCAGCAGTAAATATTTACTACTACTGTCGTGAAGCAAACTCCGCAACTCGCCAACCTATAACTGGTGGTCATCCGGGCGCATTAGCATTATTGCGTATGCAAACATGAACATTTAAATATTGCGGCAGCTGCGAACTCGCTGGGGCGGGCTATCCTCAGTAAATATAAGCTGCAATATAAGAAACAGGTTGCGAACTGTGCTCCAGGGACCCATGGAAGCCAAACTACTGCCATCCGTTGCCGTCTGCACCTGAGTAAACAAAGATATTTCAAACTTGCCTCACATTATCTCCAAGCTGCAGTGCTTCAGTTCAGTTAAGCAGATGCAACAACCGAGATGTAGGGCGGTAGGTTACTCGGACATTCAGCTTCCTATAGATCGGAAAGATACTTCACACCCTCCTCACATTATCTTCATGCTGAAGTGTTTCACTATATCAAAGCAGACTCGTACAACTACAAAAATAGGAAGGTGGATACATAGAAATCTAGCAGCAAATAGTACTCAAAGATGCAGCATTTTAGTACCGATACCGTAGCTCTATGCTGCAATTAAATATTCAGTTAGCTAACCGGAGAGAATAAAACCGTAAATTTATTCCTAATCCGTTTACCAGTTACCAATAACAAGTAAATGTATGGGAAACTTTTCTTAACACACAAATAATTTAACTAGTTGGTGCAGTGACAACCTTATGAAATCGCACTGATAATCCTGTAAAATATCAAGAAGTAAATACGAAACTACAAAAATTATCCAACTCATAGCACTCTCGGTGGTGCTCATAAAATACTACAGTCATTATGGACATTGATAGCTTGCAGTAAAGCACAACAGCAGGCGACAACACTTTGATATGGACTGAGCCCTCCAGCCCAATTAGACATTGCCCCCCCAGACGCGCGCTGCGGGTACACCTCCTTTTCACCTCATTAATGTACACAAAACGATGTGGCCTTGAACATTTTGTTAGTCGCACTTTCTAGTTTTACTGTCGTCTGACTATAGTAGCTAATTCTCCCATTGAATAATCAGTTTACTTCTAGAAGCATAGAAACCCTACTGGTAATCGTCATGCTGCTTAAGTATCAACATACTTCAATATCGATTTCCCTATACTAGAGAATCATCTTACTTATGGAAGATTGTGAATCGTGGTAGTATTTTCCTATTCTACTATTATCTGACAATCGCACTTATTGTTAGTGTCGAAGAGGCATACTACATCTTGATATATTAAAATCGTACTGACAGTTCCCTGATTTTGGCATCAACTAACTTCAGCTTCGATTTCCTTCAGCTGTCCCACCTTTGAGTGTATAGAAATCCTACATTCAATTGCATCCTCTGGGTTGATTCAGTGGCACACCAACTTTCGCTCTGCTTCTTGTAGCCGCCAGGCGAGGAAGCGCCGCGATGTTGCAGGCTTTCCCTCTACGATACTTTAGGAGAGCAAGACAAATTGTACCCAAGACCCCAACACTCATAAATTTGTGCACGATGGAGTGCTATGCGAAACAGCGCCTCCGTTGCCATGGTTGCCTCACTCCAGATACAAACGCGGCGCCGCTGCAAAACCATGCAACACTGCGCCTAATGTGCAGCTAAACAGCCTAATAATTTTTGTCTAGAGGTGTCTCAGTGGTACTGGCAGAACTCGAGTCTCTGGAAGCCGGCACGTAGATGCCAAGACTGGTAGCCTAGAACGGTGAAAGGTATCCAAATGCGACATATATAGATCAAGTTCTAATTTGTTACACGTTTTAACTTGTCTGATAATGGCGACTGTTTTTAAGCGCGAAAGGCATTAACTTCTGTTGCCTAAGTAAGTTAACGAAGAAGAAATGTGTATATTTTTAGAATTCCATAGAAAGTTATGAAATGAAAGTGACAGGAAGTACTTTAAGTAGTCGGAAGTACCGAGATGGTAAGCTGATTTTTGCTTCTTTTCTTTGAAGACCGACTGTAAGAGCTGACAGGTGTATAATAAGTCGTTGCCACGAGAGCATAAACTGCACATTCAGATTGTAGTATAAACTGTTACAATCTTTATTCAGTGGCATAACCTGATGATAACCACAGTAAAGGTTTAATTTTTGTACAGATATTAATTTTTGTACCCGTCCAATATGGATAACCCTGACCGTTAAATACTTGATACTGCCATAAAATTTCAAAGACTAAGGCCATAAATGAAGCTTAATTTTCAGCACGCCACCGAATACTTATGCACCTTATCTTTTAGTGTCACACTTAGACTTGCATTATGGAAATTAAATTCTGACAGATCGATTCAAGCATCATCATCTTCACGACTCAATTGCTCTAAATGCCAGCAGTGGGTTAGCACACGAAGTCAGTTGCAGGGGGCAAGGTCTATTCATGAGCACTCTCCATTGGATTATTCATACAACTGCGATAGACGGGGCATTGCCAATGAACTGTGCTCATTTAGGAAGCTGCTGGTCGTCCATGCAATTAAAATCAAAGACTGCAATTTAGTGCAACACCGCAATCAACTGTGGATGTGCTGTTATTAATAAGGTGACGATACCAGAGCTTGAACAAGTGAAGCCATACAGGCTGATGGTACCGGGGGTAATTGGCTAATTCATCCGTTCCTTTCGTCATAAGCATGCGTGGTAGCAATTACCATGCCAGCCACTGATCGTAAAATCATAGCAATGGATATTATCCAGACTAAATAACGGAAGACATTAAAACTATTTAATTGATCATATACGTAGCATCGTTCATTGATCATAACCATGCTTGTCAATTTTCACTAGGTTATGTAAGGGGCACGCATAAAGGGAACGTTCGAAGAACGAAACTCCCTCTTAAGTAAATAGAGGAAACTTTAGAAACCGTTATGCTTTAATTTTGATAATAATGTTCTCAATACTCATTTAAGTTATCAGCAAAATTTGGTTCTTATATGCTTCTCGCCTTTACGGAACGAATCTCAAGGCTTGAGGCAACAAAAAGTTGAAAACTAACGAAGTCAAGCGTCAATGGTTCTTCGATTATTGTATTAAATCAGCTCGATAGGCTGTACAACTTTATATTTATTTCTTTGTATATTCGCTTAGATTATTACCAATGTTTTACATAAGTGTGGCTACACATGCGGGTAACAATACCATTGCGTTAAGGATGTCGCTATGCATACTCCATTACACCAAGATTGTGCGACCATACATAGTGGTAATAGTGCCAATGCAATATAAACTTGTCATCGTCTACGAAAATTACAGCACCACTGCCGCATCTCCTATTTCCGTGTACAATCACACTGCAGCTATAACTTAGAACATCATATATCCTAGACGAACATTACAGACCTGGCCTCTTGACGGGAGACAGACAATTAATGCCAACCATAAACTGAACTCGATAACGACCAAGCAAAGTTTCGCTTTTCTCTAGGGATATCATTCCCTGAAACGTGTTCTTAAGAACAACACTGGGCCACATGGAACTGGAAATATTGATACTCATCCTATCTTTTTGTGTAATGTGTAGCTGTTTTTTTTTTTCTCATAAGTTCAATTGTGAGAGTGACCTCCCCATTTTATATTTCAGGCCGATGTAGATTCGACTTAAGTGAAGTGACATGTTGGCAGAGGTAGAGCAAGCACTCAGTTCTCAGTGCATTACTTTAAGCTGGGATTTTTTTCTCCATAGAGAAACGTTCCCCAGCACTTTTCTGCACAGTGCTACCATGGGTGCGCAGAAAGTCCTTGCACTTTCTTTGTTAAATGCAAACAACTCCGCATGTAACGTTTTTGGTTATGAAATAGATTTAAATATTAGATACTTCCATTGTTTTAAGAGCGATCGTTTCAGATTTATTTCTGTAATTTAGATATACCATAAGAGACTGGATAGACATGATGCAATTTTTTAACTCCACTCAGTAGGAATGGCAATTCCAGATGTTGTATAGCTATTAGAAGTGCCAAAATCAAGTATAAGACTTGGCTTCTTCCCATAACGATGTCGATTCTCTGAAGAACCTCTTCAGCGGGCATGGGCTAAAATAAGAAAAAATTATGCCTCTGCAGGAGGCTTCCGACACGTCCTACGGGCAGAGGAAGGGCACACTGAAGAAAGATTACTCCAATTGTGTGATACGAATATAGTGAAACATTTTCAGTTTCTTGTATTGTACTTGTGTTTTAGCGAATCTGAACACATTTTTTAGTCCATCCCGTAAATTTTGTTTTGCTGAATAAGAACGTAAAGTTTAACAAATCTATTCTGCCTCGTAGCAAAACTTCTGCATAATAGGCCGTGAAAATATAACACGCTAAAAAATTAAAAATCTGGAAACCCTCGTTTGGTCAAAATTAAAAGGTGGGGCACCAGAAGAAAATAATAAATCAGGAGGACCCACAGACCGCTCAGACATACTCAGCCTGACACTACGAGGCTTGTAGCAGACAATCCGTGCCTGTAGCTCAGTGCGATTCCTCACCGCAACTGTTAGAGAGGCGCTTTGGCAGGACAGGCACATTGGCGACAGTACTCACCGCCCTCTTGCACAAGCACGGTCAAGTGCGACAATGTTCGCTAGACAGCCGCGGCTTACTCTAAGCTACAGTGAGCTGTAATTAACAAAGAATCTTTCATATTATCATTGCACTGAAGGCCAATGTACATTGGTCCCTGTCTGTTAATAGTATGCGTTGCCACAGGCTGTACACGTTAGATAGTAGTTATTTTCCATTAATATGGCACCCTACCCCAATTGCTTTCTGGTGGGTGTGGATACAGTCAATAAAAATATTAAAGAGAAGCAGGAAGAGTGAGCCTGCTTGTCTTATGCCATTAACCATTGCGAACTCTGATGACATCACCGCTCCTCATTTTACATGCTTGCATTTCTAAATTTGGAGCCTAGGTGGTATTTGTTTCTCAGGTCTACACTGAAATAGAATGTGATAGTGCACTCAGTAAAATACAGGCTAAGTATCTAAAAAGTACGGGTGGCTAGAAAACCTAATGTCAATCAAATTATTTATGACCTGTTTAAGTGTAGCTATAGCTATTTCGGTTCTATTTTGAGCTCTGAAGCCAAACTAACTATCTGCAGTAACTATGTACGGTAACTTTCGTTTCTAGCACTAATGCTACCAAGTTCGAAAAAGGCATACCTACTGCTAAAGGCCAATAATTGCTCTTGTCTGTTACACATTTTATTTGGTTTTTAACAATTGGTGTTATTGTAATCTCTATCAAGACATCCAGAAGAAATCCCAAAGTAATTCGTCCCGCGAGAAAAACTAAGCTTCCTCAAAGTAATGATCCGAACCGAACGTTTGCTATTTTTTGCGTTTTAAGCGCTTGACAAACCATGCTTGACGAACCTATAACCACTTTCTATCGGTTCCTCTTTTCAATGATCGTATCTAGAACAGGCTATAGGGCTTGATGCATTAGCATTGGAACTCCTTGCGAGAGGCGTACGGCCTATCGATTGTCATTAATTGAGATACAGGACTATGGAACAGCCCGGTCTAACTGGACTAGAAAGCACCTCGCTGTCCGTGCCACAAGGGTGATCGAAGCTCCTCGAGCCGCCAACTTACTAATGAAGCAAAGTCTTGCGGTGAATTTATTAGACGTGTTGGGGACCGCCGGCAACTCTTCCTTCCTCTTGATAGGAGCGCTCAAATGAGCGGGAAACGTGAAGAAGAATTCCTACCCTAGTCCTGCCGCATTAACTTTAATGAGAAGAAACAAACATGACCTCCCGAGCACGAGCTTTAGGAATAGACGAGCGTTTCCCCCAAAGTCGAGTGAGGTAATTTGTATGAGGAGACTGAAGGCATGAAGGATGGAGGAAGCAATGCAGGCAGACCTCGCCTCAGATGAGATACGACTTAGGGCAAGTTTGTGAGAAGCTTACATGAAAAGTTAGCATGCAAGCCCTGCTGCAACACACCCGCTGGATTTAAGATCATTCGTCAGGGCTCTCAATTTTCCTTATTAACTTAGTTAAGTAAAGCTTTTTTGAGTAGAGTAGAGATAAGAGATTGTGTTCCAAGAAATGAAAATAATTAGGATTCTTTTGTTAATTGACGGTGTAAAGTTGAAGGAGCTGATATGTAAGGCACACTGATCCAATTCAATTAATGCTCTTCTTTGCAAGACGATTTGGTAAATGGTGCCTTTTGAGATAGCAAAGGTTAACTATGAAGTATGTACATCAAATTCAATACTCTTCTTTGTAACACGATTTGGTAAATGATGATTCCAGGATAGCAGAAGTGTGCTGTCATGAATATGTATTTAGTTCAATGCTCTTGTTTGTTAAGAATTTGAGGCGGTTAATAATTTTTTTCTGAATTAGACTAAGACGGCAAAAATAAACTATAAAGAGTAATTCTAACGTTTTGATGCGTACAAAGCAGTTGCGCTAGACGATTCATTTACATTATTTTGTGAACTATTTAGCCCAATGCTGTACTTGAAACCAAAAATAGCAGCGTCCACCCCTGTCTGCACAATGGATTGTTGCCTACTCAGAAAAACTCTGTGTGTCCGCACTGTCCAGGTATTGAAATATTATGACCCGTAGAGCGTCATCATTGGATGGCTCTGCATAACAGTCTCTCTAGCAGTCCAAATTCATTCCCAAATATGATGGCTTGTCTACTACCATTCACCCCATAGTCGTTCTGCCCGTCGCTGTAGTTCTAGACGGAAATAGCTGAACTGCACTAGACATTACAGCCCATAGCTAATAGGGGTGGGCACTGGAACTCACTTGCAGCAGGCCACGTCAGTGCTGAAAGAAAAGGCAGGGGACCTCACGCTTTTTTCTTGCAGCTGTACCGAAAGTGATCTCAAATAACAACCTTTTACAGCCATACTCCAACGCAAAGATGCAGTTACTCGAACCTATACGGCCTAAAGCTACACTACAAAACATGCGTACTGAATATACTCTCATGGCCCATAGCAATAGTCGAAGACATACAAATTGAATACCCTAGCCCCTGCGACCCTAGCCACTGTATGTTGCCTGCACTGTACGCTCTACCCATTAGAGCGAACATCCGCCAGTCCTGCCAACATTACGACAAGCCTCGCGATATCGCGCATGGCCTGCAACTCAAATAGATTTCCATTGTGGCGCGAAGGGCTCTGCAGAATTCAGCGAGTATCGTTCCTGCTAAATTTCAGACAAAGAGAAAAGGACCAGTGTCTCGGTGCCTTAACAATGCCCGATATATACGGATGTAATATACAGGCTGAAATGGGTAGTGTTCATGAACGGAAGAACTATAGTGGTCAGGCCGGTATGAAGTAAGCGCCTTTGTTTAGAGATCGAATCTGATGACATTTTCAATAAAAGAAGAGGCACATGCGATCTGTCTCATATGAGTGCTTGGGACAACGAGTCAGCACACGTTCACAAAGAACGTCCTATTTATAGAAGCTGAAATTAGGTGGCAAGAAGTGTTTATAATTCCAGACTTGGAATAGCTGATTCATAACGCGCGCGAGTTTATCTAGAGGCAACGAGTGATCCTAAAATGTAGCACAGTGTAGAAGAAAAATGTATCACGAACGGCAGAGGCGGTGTACAATTACATCCACTAAAGCGTAAGGAAAGTCGAATCTTCTCTAGGGTAAATGCAACGAGGAAATTGAAATAGTGTTTGCAGAATTGACCTAATAATTTTTTCCTATGTTCTATGCAATCAACTAACAAGTATGTAGTAGTAGTATTCTCCTAGGTTTACCGCCGCACCAGCAATAAAGTGTGATGCAAGCAGTGGGGCGAACACCACGGACAATCACATTATTTGTCTCGAGTCGGCCACGTGCCCTACTACAGGTAGGGAAACAAGGCGCAAAGCATCTCCAAGTGACGAAAATGGAGAAGGTGGAAGAAAGGCACTCTTGTGGATGGCCCCTGTGATGGCCCTCCGCATGAGAAAAGGTAGGAGCTCTGCGGAATAGGTCGGCCACTTCGTTCGCCAGCCCACCTCATGGAGCAGACGAGGAAGTATAGAGAACTTACCTAACCGTACAAACTAACCTCGTCAGCAGGTACTGCGGCCAGCTGTAACATCTCCTGCGGTGAAGGCACTCGGGACAGCCCTTGGGCTCGTGAGGCCCATACAAATCCGCTCGAGTATGCCCCTGAGAGCAGTCAAGTGATATGACTTCTAGGGAGATAGAAAGACATTCAACAAGGCAGCCATAACAGTGCCAACAGTAATCATAGTTGACAAATAATATTTACCTTTCTCTGATATATGGTTTGCTAAAGAACCGCCACCATTTCTACTTGTCAAATCAGTTATGAAATTCCAATACGCTACTGACAAATGACAGTGAGCGTTCTGTGCGTCTCACTCTTTGAATTCTAAATGAGTATAAATTCGGTTATAGAATTTCCAGTTGTCAAGACGATCGAAACAGTCACTTTATTTTATCATAAATTCACACAAAATTTCCTGGTCTGCATTTCTAGCTCTCTAACTTATGCATGCGGTTTATCTTCAGTATATAGGGGATTGATTAAAAGTAAATACAGTAAATAATTTTTTATTGACTCCATAATGCAAAAATTGGGGATTTAGAACACGATCAACAGTGTCATGTGCTTGCATGTGTAGTGACAAATATTATTCTCTTGCTGTGCGAGTCTCGCCCTGCGATAGCTGCGCAAACAAAATTATAACGGGTGTTTAGTGTTTGCAGAGACGTTCAAGACAACAATATTTTTAGTTTGTATTTACAAAGGAATATTATTGCCGCGTTGGCGAACTAACGCTAGCGACAATATGATATCTGCTGGACATATCACCAACATTCACGAGAGCGTCAAAGAAGCCTTCTAATTAGAAGAGTCTTTGGTCAGTGTAGCTACAAAGACAATTCCAGGTTGTGAATTCGTCGTAAACATGCAACGAGCCAGGTATAATAGAACTCTTTCTTATTAATTAGTGAAGTAAGAGCCTGTTAGGTCGACATGGAGGCACTTGGCGCGTCCAGCGCTAATTGGCCGACCGTCGCTACAGACCTCGGATTGTGGCCGTGGCTGCGACAGGACGTAGAATGGCAGAGTAAGAGGGCGTTGTGTAAGGACAGACGTGAGAGGACGTGTGCGAGTCCCCAGGAGAGAAAAGGGTGATGTGCCGGGATGGACGTGAAATGATGTGTGGGGTCCCCATGAGAGAAAAGGCTGTTGTGCCGGGATACACGTGAAAGGATGTGTGCGAGTCCCCAGGAGAGAAAAGGGTGTTGTGCCGGGATACACGTGAAAGGATGTGTGCGAGTCCCAAGGAGAGAAAAGGGTGTTGTGCCGGGATACACGTGAAAGGATGTGTGCGAGTCCTAAGGAGAGAAAAGGGTGTTGTGCCGGGATANGGGATACACGTGAAAGGATGTGTGCGAGTCCCAAGGAGAGAAAAGGGTGTTGTGCCGGGATACACGTGAAAGGATGTGTGCGAGTCCTAAGGAGAGAAAAGGGTGTTGTGCCGGAATACACGTGAAAGGATGTGTGCGAGTCCCAAGGAGAGAAAAGGGTGTTCTGCCGGGATACACGTGAAAGGATGTGTGCAAGTCCCAAGGAGGGACAAGAGTGTTGTGCCGGGATACACGTGAAAGGATGTGTGCGAGTCCCCAGGAGAGAAAAGGGTGTTGTGCCGGAATACACGTGAAAAGATGTGTGCGAGTCCCCAGGAGAGAAAAGGGTGTTGTGCCGGGATACACGTGAAAGGATGTGTGCGAGTCCCAAGGAGAGACAAGAGTGTTGTGCCGGGATAGACGTGAGAGGACGTGTGGTGTCCCCATGTGAGAAATGGTTATTGAGTCGGGATACACGTGGGAGGATGTGTGCGGGTCCCCGTGAGAGAAAGGGTGTTGTTCTGGGATAGACGTAAAAAGATGTGTGGGAGTCCCCATGACAGAAAAGGTTGCTGAGTCGGGACAAACGTGAATGGATGTGTAGGAGTCCCCGGGGAGAAAAAGGTGTTTTGCCAGGCCAGACGTGAGGGTGTTGGCTTCACACCGTTATTTCTACAAAAAAAAAAAATCTGAAAGACATTGCGAACGCTCAGTTTTTTATTAGTGAGTATTTTAAATGACGCATTATCTATATGCACAGCTCTTGCATTTTTCTAACCTTAAATTTACGGGATGTCTTACGGTGTTTCCATTAAACTCCAATTTTTATTGGACCAAACGATCTAATACACCTCCTTTCGTTGCAGTTAAGCTCTGGCTTTTCTATTTATACCGAAAGCAACCATTCTTTTGAAGTACAGTAGGCCAACAGGCATGACTTCCATCACACTGTAAATTATTGGTGCTCCAATATGCATGCATTATCACCACATTTCGCTACAGTTGCGCCGGCTCTTGTCCATTTCTTTACACCGAAAGACACCATCATTTCGTAGCACTTCACCTCCATTTGCCACCCGGAACACACTTACCGATATTACCGGTCTCACTTAAACAGCCAGGCAAGAGCTTGTATCGACGCTGCTTTGCTTCCTATGCAAGGTATGCAATTTTT
>LQNS02278171.1:17260247-17271383 GCA_001587735.2 Parhyale hawaiensis | reverse complement strand
ACTCACGAAGTTTATTGAGAAGCGTTGCAATTTGAAATACTGTAGCGCGTTTCTCAACGTCAACACGCACAGTTGGGAGATTGAGAACAGAACGTCTTATTTCGTAATTTTTTGGGTAATAAGGGGACTGAAATACTTCAGGATGATTGTAACACACAAATCGAAAAAATCTAAGTAAAGAATAGTAGTTGTAAACATCGTGAAATTGCAACAATTGTAGAGACGAGTACATTTCGCTGCAACTCATTACAGGCTCATTGTTATCGTTAGGTCTAACACGTAGTATTCGCCCTAGCATGTTATTCATTATTACTTAAAGTTTGTGAATGGGACAGCGAGGGGCTCCGCTCCAAATAATGGTCATAAGTTCAATTAATTGATAATATAGCAAGACAAAATGATCGCAATGTAAATAAAAGTGAAAAACTTTTATCTCATTGCGTTTTAAAAAAAAATAAAAATGACGTTAGGTTGCTATTGCAACAGGTTCACAACACGCCACTGTCGCCACAGACTGTCTCTTGTCCAGTACTGTCAACAGCGTTGCCGTGTTTTATTTATCCCCAAGAAGGCCAAATGTCACCAAGAAATTCAAAATCTCTTTTTTTCTCTTCTGCCTAAATATGTAATTAAATGCATATTCTCTGGTGTGCATATAGTTAGCTATGCATATCAAAAACCTTTCCTATAAATTTACCGACTATGGCTACCTAGGCTATATTAATACAACTTGACAGAAACCTATTACTGAAGAAAGCTTATGAGACGGACATCCTCCTCTCACAGTCTTAGTGCATGGTTGGCTATATTGCAAAGATGGGTGTGCCAGTGGAAGCGGCATGGCGATTCGTGCGCAGCGCGAAAATTTTTTCACTGGTGATGTTCGGTTACAGTAAATTTTGGCGTTAGTCGGTACATTTGATGTTAGTCTGTACACTTGACGTTAGTTGGTACATATAACGCTAGTCGGTACATTGACGTTAGTCGGTACATTTTTCAGATAAGTATAGTGCAAAGATTGGTTTGACTGTGGAAGTGGCAAGGCAATTGGCGCGCAGCGCGAAAATTTTTTCACTGGTGATGTTCGATTACAGTAAATTTTGACGTTAGTCGGTACATTTGACGTTAGTCTGTTACCGTAAAAGTACCGACTGCTCTTGTCCAAAATATACCAACTGTATAGCCCGTCCAGAAATTATTGGGGGGGGGTCCTCCTCAACCCCCCCCGGTCGCGACATCGCTGCAGAGAAAAATACGGTGATATGTTTAATGTATGTATTGCAAATAACACTGTGAACTGATAGCAAGTGTAAATAAGGCTTTGCTTCAAAGAAGAAGTTAAATCAGTGCGCTGTACCGCCCCAAATCTTGCCTCTGGGGCTGTGGAAGTTTCCACCAACCTCCGCTGCAATTTTCTATTAGTAATTATATTTATTGTTCAATTAGTATATGTTCTCTGCCTTTATTTATGTGCTTAATGGATGAAATTTGTAATTAACGACAATTTTTTTGGCAAAATTAATTAAAATACTCATAGGCTGAGCAGCCGTACCAAACGTTCGTCGAAAATCAATTAATTATATGTTGTCGATAATATCTAATCAAAATCAGAGGTGGTAGAATTCTATAGTGCCCAAGAGCGGTCTACACAGACTGCCTCTATAGGACAGTGAGCAATAGTGACCTGAAAACCAGACAAGAAAAACGTGTTGGAAGAACACCTCAACTCATAATGGCAATAGCTCATAGAGGCCGGGGTGTTAATCCCGGCATCTCTTTGGGAATGGGCCTCTTGGTTCGTCTACTACCGCCTATCTAATCTAATCTACACTGGGCTACCGTATCCTGAAAACTGATAACCATAACCCGAAACGCGGCTACTGTACGCGGCTCCTAATAACCGTATATCAGCGTTATGCATATCGACGACCAATGACAGCTTTTACGTTTAATACCTTCTAAAATTTTTGGACGAGGTCAGGGTAGCGTTATGCACTCCACCTGTCTTGTGTAGAGATGCTGCTGCATTCCGTAATCAGTGGTAGAGACTCCATGGTGCGATTTCCACATATCGCACATAACCGCTTACAGCTCATTTGTCCGGTAATTAAGTAAGTAAAAGTCAATTAAGTCTTTGAACTTCATGGATCCAAATGCTAGGTGTGTTTCGAATATGATAGAGCATTCTGGGTAAATAAGAAACAACCAAGTTCTCTGTTAATAGTGCCCTCGTTTACGAAGTTTACTCGCTCATTTGTAAATAATATTGTTGGTATTCTTTCAGTAGATATTTCTGAGCGAGTACCTGGGTCATCGTAGTTGAGGTCGCAATCGTCGTTCCGATGTTTGAGTTGTGATTGCGACTTAATTTCTGAGCGGCAGGTAGCTCTCGCGGTGATCCTGACAGTTTCTTCTAGTAGTCAAATGTTAAAAAGGGATTTGATATTGAAACTGGGCACGATGTTGTTTAATGTAGGGTCCGCTCAGGTGCGTAGTTACGTCCCGTATAGGGAGGAGAACCATGATGTTTCAGCAAAAGTCAGAGTTTGTTGTAAGGAAAATTTATAGCTACACAAACTTTGATGTGGGGCCCGAATTATAAAGTTATATTGTAACTCAAGCGAAGGCCAAATTTACAACAACTGCCTAAATCTGAATTTACAACTGCACAAAAGAGGCACAACTGCACGTTGTAGAACAAACATTTGCAACAGTACTTCTGTGCTTCAAAAGTGGCGCGAAAAAAAATGTTTTTCTTTTTTCAGCGGGATTAGAGGCGCGTGTCCCCGCACAGCTCACCCAGCCTCTGCATGCCGCACCACCGCTACTCAGCCTTCCCTGTCACGTGCCCCTGTCGCGCGCAAGACAATTTTCTCCCTGCAGCTCATCATCCATTTAATTCCCTTTGTTCTCCTTAATAAATTAAATAAGAGTTTTCCTCTTGCAACGAGATTATCAGACAGATTTGATTTCCGGTCTGTAGGCGAGTCAGGTCGAAGGACGGCATTGTTTTCTTTGCCGCACTTGGCAAAAATAAGTACAGGAAACTGGTCCTGCTACTTGAGCAAGAAAATAACAAGAGTTGCACAGGACGGAGTTCTACCGTTTTACAGAGTTTTTATTAGGTATAAGTGCATGTATTTCTAGAAACATATGTTGTTTGTATCACAAACAAACTTCTGTAGTGCCGGAGGTTCACTCGTATTCACACTCTCAACTTGATGCGAGGATACATAGCTCTCACGTTGTTCGTGGTACCGTATCTGTGCTACCTATTTAACACTATTCGTTACCAATATCCAGGTTCGCTTGAGCGCCAAGGCCGTTATATTTCGTAGCGCAGTCGGAAAATGTAAATTATTTCGCTTATAAATTTATCCCATCGCTGTCATTCATTCTTTACCGATGCTTCTCTCAATATTTTCTTTGTCTAATCCATTATCACAATAATATAATAAACACCACCATGAGTCTGCATATACATATATATTCGATTAAAAATAATGCCGTAGGTCCGTAGCATAAGTTAACAATAGTTTATTTACTCTTTCTAGCTGTTGTAGCTTTAAAACAAGGTTGTCATCTTCTATTGCGTGAAACAGTGGGCCGGTATTGAGGTCGTCGTACGCTAGCTGTGCAGAGGTGATGGCTTCCATGGAGTCGAAGTGCAGCGATTGTTGCGACGCGTTTCAACCTTAGCGAAGGTCATCATCAGGCTTGTTGCAGGAGCTTGTTATGTGCGCTGAGTGGAAGCAAATTAATATCTGATATGGTGAAGGAAGTTGTCTCATACATATAAGTTTCTTAGCGCGTAGTGTGTAGCTGGCTATTTGCTGACTGGTGCGCGGCTTGCGAGAGGAACCAATCACGTGCCAGGATTGGCCCTCACTGCTGCGGCTGGTAGATCTCCGTGTAACTTTAGTAGATAGCTCGTTCCTGTGCTTTGTCCATTGATGATTGGTGTCAAGTTGCGTATCAGCAGGGATACGATTATTGGGAGGCGTAGGCCGTCGTTCTTCTGGTGAATTATTTTGGTGCCAGCTACGAGCTTTTCTTTAATAAGCTTTAAATCGAGATGTTGTTGCGTATGTGCGTTTATACAGCCTGATGATAAATGAAGGGTGAGCCGTCGGGATAGTGTGGAGGTGGTCATGCTTATATATGAGGTTTTCTGGAGCTTACAGTCTCCAGTTTCACAGGTATACTCATACACGACGTTGGTTCTTTTCAAGTCTTGCTTTTCACTGTTTAGGTTTTTGCGCATGACGAGGCTGCTGATGGATGGGCTTTTGTGGTCAGATTTCGGAACTTTTCAAACGAAAACTACCTTCCGTTTACGAAAGTTTGGTGGAAAATTTAACCTGCTCTGACAACAGGCTGAGATCGTTGAACTGAAACAGAATTAAGTTTTGAGCCTCGTTGTTGACAAAAAATTGCTGCCATGAAGTGTTTATTCACGCATATTTAGTGATAATTACGAAGCAACGAGGTAATGGAACAACTTCTGAAAAGCCGGAGCAAATCTATATTATAATTCTGCTTGAGACTCCGTGCGTACATTCGTCGAACGTCCATGTGTCACCACGTTACACTTTTTAGTATTAGGGAGAGATTCAACTTGCTAGTCGCTTTGATTTTCACAGGAAGGATGTTCAAACATAACTGTCTTCCTTTCGCTTCGTGAAAAATATTTCAATCAGTTTCAGCAAAAAACATGAAGTTCATATCACCCGAAGTTCTTAATAGAGCCAGATACGTATCTAGAAAACGCATCTGGTGACGCGTAGTTTGACAGCTCGACTCTAAAATATTTTTGTTAAGCCACTGTGCGATATCTAAGGAAACACAATATCTCGAGAATGGAGGGTTACGCTGCTGTGACTGATGAAACCGGCCCAGTCTGTTGTATAGCTATCACATCAAACAAAACAAAGAAGATGGGCTATAGATCATTATGAACGGGTCCCATGAAATAGCACGATTTAACAGGATACGTCTACAAAATCATTGAAACGTGTAAGATTATGAAGGACTAAGTTATTTCTAAGCTGTGGGAAACAAAGCTGAAAAATGGTGTCCAAATACACAGGAGGATAATGCAAAAAGTACCGTCGTATTTCTATATCTTTACCAAGACACAAGTACGAAGTCTTTGCTGACAGAACAAATGCGTGATTCACAGGGGAAATGAGAATACTAGAAAAGATTACACGGATGTAAGGTAGACAGACTGCGTAACGGTTGACAGGTTTAAGCCGCGGACATCAATTTAGACGCGGTGAGTTAAGTTAGAAGCGCTACCTCAACTTAATGAAACTAAGGGAAGTGAAAACATTTATTGAGCGTGGAATTTCCGCTGGTCCCGCTACCTTCTTAATTATTTTTCTAGTGCAGGGGTACGAGATGACCTCCCAAGGGGTATGAAACTTTGATAAAATGAATTTGGATACAATAAAGTTGTGGCCAAATTTGTTATAAACTTCATTCTTTATCTGGCATCACATGAGTTTTTTTATGGGATGTGATAACATGTTAAAAATTTACCAGGTGTGCCAAGATGAGAATATGTAGGGAACCGTAATATAGGGGAAGACGCAGTACTGAGCAAAACTGGAGAAAACGTATCTAAATGATATTTGAGATTAGATAGACGAATGAAACCCATGCATGTGTGACTGCCAAGTCACTGCCTAGCGATAGCGGCAACGCCCTGCATCGCTTGTCTATAAAGGTAGCCCGCAGCGACGGCAGCTCAGATCATAGGTAGCGCCGGTGTGCAACTGTGAGAAGCCTTATCCTCACGTCCAGTGTACCGACCTGTGTCTCATACTCGGAACCCAGTACAATCTGCCTCTATGCCTGAGTCTCATTTCACCCTGATCGTAGAACCCTGATGACGACAAGGACCCACGGCAATACCCGCAGACATATACGCTTGTAGTAGCCGAGCCAGCAAGCAAACGTTCAAGCAAGCACACATGCACCGAGATTATGCTAAAAGGAAGAAATTGACCTTAAACGCAAGCAATCGAGCCATAATTGTGCAAATGGTTGCCATTACAAAAATACATTTGAGGAGATGCAGCATTGAGCAAGACTGGAGATAACGTATCTAAATAATGTTTGAGATGAAATAGACAAGTAAAGCCTATGCATGCATCGAGATTATGCAAGAAGAAAGAAATTGATTTTAGAAGGAAAGTAATCGTGCTATAATTGTGCAATCGGAGTTCCAAATCATGGGAGAACTCGCGCTAGCCTGGGTGCGAGATGATCTACCAGTGGGTGCAAAATTTTGGAAAAAATAAGGTTGGACAAATAAATTTGTTCATAAATGTTACGTAAATTTCATTCTCTATCATCCGATGAGTAATTATTTTTGTAATGGGTGCGAGAACATCCCAAAAGTTTTCCAGGGATGCCACGCTAAGAATAGGTTGGGAACCGATGCAGGTCTAGTGGCTGAGAGTACTCTTTATCTAATTTTATATAGAAACAACTGACTTGCTGATGGAAATTAATTATCCCATAACATCTTATATTTTCCGTTACTTTGTGGGGTGACATGTACGAGAATCACTGACATAATAAGTTTTACTGCCTCCTTTACACTTCGAACGTTTGGTTTGTTTACAATCAAACGGTCACGTGATCGAGTTTCGTTTCGTCAATGATCAAATTGGCCAAATTGTTAACGGAAACTGGTTTTCGCTTATTTTGTAATGGACCGAAACGATTACGTCCTTACTGTTACAAAATGGTCTAGTATGCAACTAAGACAGTGTAAAAAGCAAAACTCCAAGGGACTTGAACGGCTCCCACACCTCCCGTAGCTATGCCGAGTAGCCCCCCCCCCCCCCTCAGGCTCTCGGAAGACTGGAAAATATTTTTGTAAAACCCCTACACTCGAAGTCTGGCTACGGCCTTGATCTACACAAACTAAGGAAGACACAGACAGGAAGTTCTTCACTATTTTTGCAAGAAATACCCACACCCCGCCAAGGCAGGCACACAGAATTCTGCCTGCCCAGACCTTGTCCTTTCAGCGGTCTCGGTAGACGGCCGCGGCACGTGCATCGCACCATTTTTCCATAGCGTTAGTGCTAACGTTGAAAGGCAGATGCAAATTACGTCTACTTCATGTACAAAAATGATTTTTTTGCGTTTTCTGCGTTATAATTACATGAAATAACAGTCATAATTGTGTTGTATCGTTAAATATACCCGCTAGCAGGGTATGCACAGCCTGCCTTGCCTGCTCTGACGGCACGTGCCTGGTTGGTATACAGGATACAAGTTTCATCTACATAGCTCCAGCCTCTCGAAACTTCGTCAATGGTTAAGGGGGCTCTAACCTGTAAAATGGTCAAAAATTGCATTTTTTTATTCCATTTTTACATTCTATAACCCTTTACAAATCACGGAAAAGTAAAAACAAATCATTTTCTCAACTCTGCTGGTCGTGGCATAGGATTGAAGCAGAGCAACCATATTACAATAATAATGACACCCAAACTTGGAATAGCCGTACTGAAAAACTAAGTTTTCCTATTGGTACAAGCCATGATACATTCATTTTTCATCCAGTTCATTTGAAAATTGTCATGAATACTGCTATAAGTAGTAGCTACTGACGACCGGTTCGCGATTTTTCATTCAAAAAAAATTTACAAATTTATTAGGCCAGAAACACGTTTTCTATGTATTTTTATGAATTTTTGCCAATGCAAAGCCTTATATTTCATAATATGTGGAGATTATCAAAAAACCCGAACCGCCCGTCAGTTAGTAATGACATCAAGTTCAGTCATACCAAATTTCATGTCTCTAGCACAATTATCGACGGCGTGATCATCTTTGCCGTCAAAGATGGCGTCATAGATGACGGATCACTTTTTCACTCATACACGACGTCAGAAACCATATTTGACATATACTGTGTAAAATTCAGGTAAAAAACACTAATATTGTATTGTTTATGAATTTTTTTTCACTTTAAAGGTTACAGCCTCCTTAATGGCTATAAAACTCTGAACCCATGAAGCTTCTTAAAAATGAAATCATCTTGAGAGTTTTCTACTTTCTAAGATGGTAAGAATACACAGTGCATTTCATTGATTAAATTGACCGATTGCTAGCTTTGCCCAGTCTAAATCTTTTTCTCGTCATATGAAATTGTCCATGGCATACCGCTGATGGCTGAATGATGACGTCACATGAATCTCGAGGTAGAGCTGAGCTGGGCTTAGAAACTGTCTGCCTGTGTTTTCATTCGTCTGTGAAATAGCTATAAACCTCTAAACCCGGAAGACTTTCTAAAAGTAAATCACCCGTTGTGTAACATTCTACTTTCTAAGATGTCAAGAATATGCAGTACATTTCCTCAATTAAATTTACGACCTGTTAGCGCACATATTGTAGTTCTGCTCTAGTTTAAATATTTTCCTCTTCATGTGAAATTGTTCATCGCACAACGCCGATGGCTGAACAATTATGTCACAGGAATCTCGAGGTAGAGCTGAACAGCTCTAATGGAAACTGGCCTTCGGCGTGTTCTTCAGTTTGTAATATCTACAGCTAGTCTTACCAGGCTTGCGGATTGTGATTTATACTTTCATCAAATATTAAAACTTCATCTGCTCTTAATACACAATGCTCATACACCAATGCAAGAGAAACGATTTTCTTTTTTTTAGGTGTAGTTGACATAGTATTATTTTTTTCAACTTGCCTCCTTCCTCTGATATAAAAGCTTTTCGCTTAAGCATAAAAGTTTCAATCGATTGAAGTTGTATTATTGTGGATACAGGATAAGCGGGTGAACTTTAAAGTCATTGCTGCATGAGTAGCTGTTGATAAAAACTCACATTTTGCATATCACTTAAGTGTAGGGAGATTTGAGTGGCTCAGTTGAATTGAAACCGAGAGCACTCAACTATTATAATACATTAGATTGCCCTCGCTGTCAAAAATAATAGCAATGCACTTGTGATGACCCGTCGTTATTGTTCATACTTCCTTAACTAACATCTTTTTGGAGAATAGGCTACAAAGGCCAACTAAAATTGCCACAAGAGATGAGAGCTCGGTGTCGAATCATCTACATATAGCTCCAGCAACCTGGTGTCTTGTGATCTGGACTTTTAAAATTCCCTGAGTTCTCCTTGATATTTCTTAAATCTCCCTGAGTGTCAGATTATCCATTTTCTCTCAAATAATGTGATTAACAATGGGTTATGGGCTGAATGGGACTGAAAATGTTACAATTCACCCTCACAATATAGGGATTTGTTGCAAAATGGAGCTAGACAGTCGTCCCCCTTTCCCCGGCACTGCAGAAAAAAAGTTAATCATCCTCATATGGTTCAGGCTCTGGGGAATCGAAGCATTCATATAGATAACCCCACAAAATGAACACCATCCACTGCCCTGCAGGAATACCCCGAGTATTTTGATTCCTTGTCCCTTTTTCCCTGAGTTTTCCTTGTTTTCTCTGAGTGATTTTTCCCCTGAGTTTTCCTTGTTCTCCCTGTTTTCCAGACTGCTAGACACCCTGAATTAGTAGCACAATCGCCCAAAACCTTAGAAGAGGCGCAAAAAATACTTTTACATTAGCAAGAGCATGACTGAATTAAAATACATAGTTCCCGGAAAGTATCCATGATACAGACCAATGAACCTTCAGTACATCTGCATTTTCTCTAAAAACTCTAAAATTCTTTGTCAATAGATGACAGAAAGCAGAAAGAAATGTGCTTGCTGCCCTGTGAAAAATCATAGCTTCGTCTCAGCTTATGAGCTTCTAACGCTATCAGAACCTCGTTGGTCTCACCCAAGGAGGTTGTAATAGAGAGGAGTGCACCCTATCTATTTATCCTACGGGAGCGTTGCGAGTGAACTTTTCCCTTAAACTGGCTGAGTGGCTTATCCAATCGGTGAGCGGCATTGCCTCACGTAGGAATGAGTCCAGAGCTCAAATTTATGCAGCCATCAACCATCGACAAAAATTCCGAGCGGATGAAGTGCCCATGTAAAGGAAACTTGTATCCTGTATACCAGCTTATGATGAAAGTAACAGGGTGAGCAGTGGGATATAAATCTTCAGACACGATTGTATTGCAAAAATATTGAAGAACTGCCTGTCTGTATCTTCCTTAACTATACGTGCTGACCACTGCCACTTCAGCTAGTTTAAGATCTCCAAACGCCAGCTTCAGTTACGTGACAAAGCCATGTGTGTACTCGCCCAGGGAAGGCTTGCGCGTACTCCTCCCATTGAAGCTCCTTGGTCTCACCTCTTTGGACCAGCTACGGACGTCGTCAACTGAGAAGACACATACAGCTTGTTTCGATGTCTGGAGAAAGTGCTAAACATCACATGCCGTAACCGCGCTAAGAGAAGCTGAAAATATCTCCATAGTTTCACTGTCAAGAGTTGTTTCAAGTAATGAATGCATCCAGATACAAAGGGATAAAAATTCCACTTCTGCAACCTGGCCATCGATCTCCGCGAAATGCTACTTAATTACAAAATCTACAACCTGGCCTATTTTTCGCCTATCTATTTCGTTAAGAGCGTGACACCAAACCTATAAATAAATAAATTGATAAACACAAGACCGTCATTCTTAGAATGAGATTGAAGTGACAGTTAAATTAATACGAGGAGTAGTGTATCTGTCATAAGCGTATTAGTAACGAAAATACTCAGGTATGATCAGCAAAGAAGTGTCATCACAAATTCCTTACCGTCTCCTTTAGTATAATAATCCGTATATACATACACAGCTTCTTGGTTACTTGGTTGGTTGGTTGCTAGGTTGGTCTCTTGGTTCCAATTTGAACGATATGTTAGGAGAAAATTTATCCCCTGACAGCCAACAGGGCCGTTGTAGATGACAGAAAAACCAAAGAAGCTTCATAATCGAAGTCACTTCTGGCTTCACCAAGTTTCTTATCATCATTTTTGATGCCCTGAGCATATATATATAACCTTCAAGAGTCTTCTTTTTGCTGCACGTTCTTTAAACGATTGAGTTTCCGTTGATAAACAATTCTGCGTACTTTTTCTTCAGCTGATTTTTTTCTTAGCAGTTGAAACTTTACTCTCAGCGGAGACCAAATATTTTCACTTTG
>LQNS02278171.1:17219633-17240088 GCA_001587735.2 Parhyale hawaiensis | reverse complement strand
AAATGTTTTGACCTATGAAGAGAAAACTGCTTCGTCAGAGGAAAACAGTAAGCTAGAAAAAATAATTGTCTACTGCCCATGAAAACTTATGTTTCGTGCTGTTTCGTTGACAATTGCATCAAAGTGGGAAGAATAGCTCATGCACTAGTACTTTCCCTCTGCCGAGTCTCATCATGATTTATTTAATTTTCTTTCCAAACATTATGGTATCCTATTTACGGACTTTGTATGTATCTCTCGCTGTTTGAATTTTGGCTGTACCCTGAAGACGAGTGTCGCTTAGACGCTCGAAAGCTTGGTCAATAAACACTTTGTTCAGCAGAAGTTTTAATATTACTCCTCTAAACAATGGAACCTGAACGTCCTGTATTCCAGTCAATAAGACCACTAGTTATTGTATGAAAAGTATTATTGTATGACAACCTTCCTACGGGGAGAAATATATGATTTTTTCTTTCTTTCTTTCATCAGCGAGCTCATTGCCCGCGCTGTCAACATGATGTCAACTTTATCTACAGTAGAGTACAGGCTGATAGGCCTACATCCATCTAAGCCAAAGAAATCGTGTCCAATGAGTATTAATAAGAAGGAGGTAGCAATGGCTGCGGAGATCTGAAGCTGATTTTTCCAGCATGGCTGAATGGGGCTGGTACGATGATTGGTTGCAGGAACGGCTGGAAGCCTCTTATTGATGAAAACGGATGGCTGAGAGTTTATGATTGGTGGGAAGGAAGCAGCCACCAAGAACAAAGAACTTCCTTAAGCAGTACAGCGAAATGTGGCTGTGCTCCCTCCTTCTATCAAAACTCCTTGTTCGTGTCCCGAATTCAAATATGTCAGTTCATACGTTGTTGAAAACTCCCTAGACAAAACATCAGTGATTCAAGAGAGGAAAAAGAAGGAACACGTAAGTAGTATGACAACAGAAACGTGGAACCCATGAGCGAAAGTATTCCCACACAGGATCAGCGCGCACGGGAACAGCAAGTCGAGAAAGAACAGGATGAGTAGAAGAGATTATCATGAGTAGGAGCATGAAAACGAAAAGAAACGAACCTACAGAGACCTCTATGGGCGCCACTCCCCATAACATAGGATGGGCGAACATAACTCTATAGCCCATCCTATGTCCTCTGGGGATTTGAAAGTAAAAGGTAGGAGGAGAGCGCACTTATTATTCATATATATTAAAAACTAGAACGCCTCGTGGCGGAAGACAGTCGTCCTCGATCTGGGGAGGAAGGGACATTAAGGTAAAATGCTGAGTCAGAATTTCTTACGTCTTGATGAACCCACGTGGCTGCCTATAAGAGATTGCGATGATTACTCGATGTCTTTGGGAGCTTTTGGATGGAAAGACATGTACATAAAAATAGACACATACAGGAAGAAAACTTCATCACCTCTCTCATTTCGTTTGCAGGTGATAAGCAGAAACACATACGCGCGATGCGCAATTTATATACAGTAGATTGTGTGAACATATCAGGTACATAAAAACAAGATCTATGGCCAGCATAATGTATATTTATCCTTATAAAACAGAAACAAGATATGATCCCTGTGCAGAGATAACTACAGGACACGTCTGAATATGTATCCTTCCATTATGCAGTAACTGTACAGTCCACAAGTAAATACTGTACATACAATCATGATAAACAACTGGTTCATTATTTCTGTATGTAGACACTACAGTAAGATTGTGAAACGGTAATTTTGTGTAATCGGACGAGCTGCTGGTCTACATATTAGTCTTTTGAACGCGTTCGCTCAGCTAAAAGACGGGATGTTTTGTGTCCAAGTATAAAGATTTGAAAACTGAGTGGCCACTGAAGGATTTACTCAACTATCGTCATGTCAAGAAGCACCGGTAAAGTTTCTGCTATCTCGTCAAAATTGCGTAAATCAAGCCGGGTGCACACCATAGACTTTCGACGCCGTCTGAGCCTGTCACACGTCCGAATGTTCTGCTGATTCCTCGTAAATAACAGAACAGCGCTCAGCCTTTCGCCTTCTAATGCATTGCAGATCTGAATACATAAACATATGAAACTTCTCTAGTGTACCTCGCTAAAATTCAGCTGATATGCGGAGAGCAAAAAAAAAAACGAAATGTGAACCCGCCTTTAAAAGTCATAAAGCTAAGCACTTTCTGTTTACCCGGCTGCAAAGCATTCGGATGACAGAACACATTCATAAGACTGTCGTGTGAACTGGCATGGTCTAAGTTAGGTAAGGTGGGTAAGATTAGACGAGGAGCTTGAGGATAAGTAACGCTTAGATTATGGTACGTTAGCATACACCATTTAATAGATTCAGTTTACCGAAGAAGGGCGAACTTATATATACGAGTGAAAATATAACGGTCCGAAATCCCTAAATTTCAGGGGTTTGTGAAATTTCAGATTTCACTACCTTACTGTAAACCAAACGAAACCTTGGGTTCTCGTAGGAATAACTTTGTTTGAATGGTCTTTCATAAAGAAAGCTGGGCCTTTTATGTAGGTATACGGTATTGATAGTATTGTCGTCTCGCTGCACTTGCATACATCAGAGGCCGCATCTTTGACAATATTGCTGCTCTATAGTGTATTTGTTCGCGACATAGCTTAATCCTCACCAGGTATTGTAACGGTTTCAGAGCAAGGAAAGAAAGGTAGGAAGACACAAAAAGAAGGATAAGAAAGGGGAGAAAAGGAGGGAAGAGAAGGGAGTAAAAGGATAGACAACACGAAAAGGAACATCAAGTCGAGAAAGAAGACAAGACGAAGAAATTAGACAAAGACCGTCAGAGGAGGTAAACAAGGAAAGACAGACGACGCTAAGGCTAAGGTACCTAACCCTGTGACCCACGCGTCCCGCAGGCCCAACAGCATAATCTACCGGGTGCTTTCAGAAGAACGACTCCTCGGAACACAAGACGGGCGCTACTACAGTAGTAACAACAGATTACTAAAGATTAGTATGCATAAAACAATCAATAGCTACTAGTGGGAATAGATTAAGGTATTAACTGATGTTAACACTGTTACGACAGGTCTAAAATCCTGGCCATTCCATGTGCAGAGATCGCTGAGCCAATGGTCAACTCTGAAGCCCATCAACACATAGGTACTAGCTATCCGTTTTTCTGGACAGTATTATCCCTAACACGGGCTCTTCCATTTGGAACAGCAGAAGAACGAAATAGAAGGAAAATGCTACTATTTTTCACAACGGAGAGCACAGGCTCCCTTGTATGAGTATTGAGTAATTAGTCAAAGAAACTTGATGTTCCATATGGGATGATTCCGGAGCAGGGTGGGAGAGACGGAAACTCGCTCGTCCCATGAGTCTGAGTGGCACGAAGGAAATACGTCCTACAGCCGAGCAAACGTTAAGGTAACCTATAAGGTCTCCCTGGGGTTGCCGGGCACCATAATATTGGATACGCGAACCCAACTAACCTAGCCCTATGGCCTCTGAGGGGAATTTCAAAGAAATACACCGGTATGGAAAACTGCACCAGTTAGTAAAAGCCAGTTGTGACATAACGACTATCATTTTAGTGAACTTTTATTCAGCCTATAGTTGTGTTCACGAGGAAACAACAAAACTGCGTACAAAGAACACAAGCATAAAAGGGCCGGAGTGTGAACCCGCAGCAAGGACACAAAGCGAGCACGAACATGAAAACGTGCCCGAAGCCTAGCACAAGGTGAGGCCCAAGCCACATGATGCGGTGTGGCGTAGCTACGACTGATATGACCGACCTATGGGATACTCTAGGTGGGGGTGGGCAAAAGCGGTCCACAAAACGGTCAAATGAACAAGTTTCCTTGGCTAATTGTCAGTAAGTTCCGTTGAGCCCTCGTAGATATGGCAGTGTGTATCTACTAAAAAAGTTGCAAGAAGGCTAGCCACCAAATCTTTTTTGCTCACTAAAGTTTCACTGGTCAAGTTTCGGAGAACTCTTTAGATTTAGAGCGAATTGAAACTCATTGGTATGCTGGTTACGCAAGCGCAGCCACGCATTCGAAAGCGGAGCTGAGGAGACTCATTAATTTCAATGATCGTGTACCCGCCTTAGTTGTAACTATAGAAATAAGGAACCGACTTCTGAAGTGGCTCCAGCAGAACGTACCGATACGAAAACAAGTTGCAGACAGGAAGATATACATAAAAAAACAGGTAAATTGGTCACGTTTCGTATGCACGTAAATTACTAAGGTACAATCCATCGATAGGTATGGACATTCAGGTATACAGAGATCATTTGTCAATACAATGCTCCGTACCAAACATTTTGAATAACACAAGGCTTACATAACTGGTATATTGGACATATTTACAAGATATATATATACTGTATATAAACACAAGTTAGGTTTGTTTTTATTGTACGGTAGGTGCAGCGGTAGATGCAAAGAAAATTGCAGTGCCATAATATCCAAAAGACGTAAATACTTTTTACGATGGTTTTTACTCGTGTAATATCCCCTGCTAATGATAGAAGTTTGGAGATATAATTTGCCCGTTTTTTTTATTCATTTTCACTCAAGCAATATCCACAGTTTATAATTATTTTTATGTAATATCGGCAGTTCACGATAATGATGAGGTTATGTAATATCCCCAGTTTATAACTGCTGCTACTAAAATAATACTTCGAGTTTAAATTAAATTTTATCTGAACAACGAGACCTATAGATGAGGGAAGAGAAGGTCATGTAGTTACCTGCACAAAATGAGGGGCGAAACGGACACGGAAGTGTTCACAATAAAAGATCACCGCACGTGGGCACAAGCTATTAAAAGGAAAATCTCGAAGCAAGGTGGGAAGGACTGTTAAAGTCAGATCGATAAAAGATTCGTTTGAACCTTCCTGGACCCGACGGAGTGTCTGAAGAGAGGAAGAGGGAAGGGACATGGAACAGAGTTGCGGTGTCGGTGAATTTTGGGATCCAGGTGTCGGAATCGGGAACTGGCTAAATCCGGTAGTCGGAAGCCAATGAAAATTGACCTACTTTGTAAAGAAAAGGAGTCGGAGTCAAGTCATTTTTTGGGGTCCAGAAGTCAGAGTCCGAAAAAGGCAAAACCCAGGAGTCGGACGGAGCTTTGCCATCCGATTCAGCTACCCTATCATGGAGAACGCCACGCAGAAAAAGGGGAACCAGAGCAAACAATATCGTACCAGAAAGCAGGAAGTCGGAAACGAAGAGGAAAAACAGCAAAAAAAGGTCAGCAGAAGTGAGGGAAGAGAAGGAGCACGGTGGACAGTGAGTCAAGACATCTCAAAGGCCAAGCCTTCGGGCTATCTTTACTCGGGACCCACGGCGCTTCCTTTCTTCCTTTTCTAACTTCTATGACACTTTTTAACGTTCTTCCTCTTTGTTTCTTGAGCGGTTCCTTTTTTTCCTCGATGTTCTCCACGCCAGAGTTACGGAGTCGGATGGTAAAGTAAGACATTAACTTCTCGGTTTTAGGACTCTCCGCAACACATGACAAGCGAACCGAACCCTATGTCCTACTCACTCTATGACCCTAGGCCACTGCGAAGTTTTTCCAGGAGAGAAACAGGAAGGGACATAAAGGATGGCGTGAACAATGTCGAACCCATGCATGGATGTGTTCTCAAACAAAAGGTGAGGCTTCAGTGACATGGTGATAATGATGATAGTAAACATATGATTAAACATAATTATGTCACCAAAAATACTTCTGTCAAAGCAGAACTATTTCTAGTCAATTTATTGCTGTAGTAGTACTTTCTCCTATGTTTACCATCGCATCCATAATAAAGTGAGATCCAAGCAGTGAAGCTCGATGCGGCCGCCGTGAGGCAAACACCACGGACCAAGGATGATGATACTTGTTCCGTACCATCATCCTTGCCACAGACGACCAGGTGTTCTGTGACATTATTTGGTCGAGTTGACCACGCGCGTTACTACGGGCAGGGGAACAAGGCAGGCACATAGCATCTCAAAAGAGACGAAAAAAGAGAAGGGAAGAAGACAAAAACGACACGCGCGTGGACAGCTTCTTCCGTAGCCCTCCGCATGGAAGCCGATATGAGCCCTGCGGAATGTGCCGGCTACATCAATCGGCAGCATACCTCACGGAGCAGAAGAGGAAATATAGAGAACCTACCTACTCTAGCAAACTAACCTTCTCAACAGGAGCTGCGGCCAGATGCAATAGCCCCTGATGAAAGTCACTCAGGAGCCCCTGGGTGCGTGAAGCCCAAGATATGCTGATAAGGATAGGGGAGCTATTTCCGTTCTAGGACCATATTTCCAGTGTCATAAGAAGCTACAAGCAGCAAGGCGCTACCAATAGTTTAGTAAGACAGTTTTTGGAGAAAACAACATCTTTGTAAAACTTGATCTGTGTTCTTGAAGTGCTAAGACGCATGGAGAATTTCGGGAACAATTTTCGGGGAAAAGTGCGTCTTGTGACGCGGTAAATACGGTAATTATTGTCAAACCAGTTTAAGCAGTCGTTAAGGGGCGAGGCTGAATTGAACGCAGCAGAGCCAAATCTAATCTATAACTAATGCACTGTGAGTATTCGAGTATAATGTAATTTTATCGACAGAGAAAAGTTATACCACGCGCTTAAGTGAGATTTGGCAAAGTTGTTTTGCATTCTTAGCCGCGCCCGTCGGACTTCTTACGCTGGTTAGACTATAGTACAACCACTCCGTGTAGCTGGCGTAGACGAATTTACGATGGACACCGTCACCACCCTGCCAAATACTTGATTTAATCAATGAATTCAACTTGGTTCGGATTAGGCAAGAATGGTTCAAGTCTCCCTTCGACCCCAAACTGTGAAACAGCATTTTTATACATGCTCATAAAAGCCTAGCACCACCTGCGGCGTCACTTCCTACAAGCGAGAATGAGGAAAGAAGGCATATCCAGTACGTTAGGTGAAATGTGGAACCCATGCACAGAGCTGTTCCCCCACTGGATCGGCGTACTTGCAAACAGCAAATCGATGAATAACAGGAGAAACAGAACTATCATTAGTAGAGAATGAGCATGGGAGGATAATGGAACCCCGCATCCCATATTGTCTGTGTGAGGGGGGGGGGGGACTTTCGCAACAAGGGATGAGTGAATGTAGCAACTCATGCCCCCTTGGTAAGATGGACCAACTGGAAGTGGCTAGGTACCTAGCACGCCTAAGTATGATAAGGTACCCATGCACAGGTGATCATTACTACAGGCCAGGAAGATTTATTCGATATGTTATCATTATAGACTTGTTGCACCATCATCTTGGATATTAAAAATATACGCAACTTATAGCGTGCTTAGCGGCACTGGCGTTAACCCTTTCTTTTATAATTTAATCTGCTTTCTTGTTGTAGGAAGGCAACGCTTCCAGAGAGAGAAAGGGTTAATAATTAGTGACAAGAGAAAAAAAAATGAGGGTAGTGAATGAAAAGCAGCAGTAATGCAACAATTCTATGTATAACAGGTCACTTTAAACAGCAAACTTAAAGATATATATTTTTGCTCTGTGGTATCAATGATGATTTTCATCAGAAACAATACAACTCAACCCTTGACAGCTTAACTTTGCCTCTTCTACACGAATAACACTATACGGTACGCATTATATATGAAAAACTAAGCAGTCGAGGGTAGACCCTATCCATACAAGATCGTGTTTCCTTGCTTAAGGTTTTCTCCTAGGGATGCAATAGAATAAAGATCCCTCGAAGAAAAATACCACCTGGTACAATAAGGGTCAAGTGGCGGCATACAAAGAGCGTCTATATAGGACTTTCTATTGTACTACACTCTCACAGAGCTGAGGGTAACTAGTGGGCCTTAACCCTGTCATAACTGAATGAAGCCTAAGGGCTTTTGTTCCCCATACGGAGTGCAAAATGTTGGAACCCTTTGTTGCGTGCTCGCAAATACAACCTTGTGGTCACAAAATAGTTTGTTGTTGAAATGTTAGCCATCAAGTCAGATTGCTTAGCAAGCATCACAAGCAAGTTTGGTTACATCTGCTGAAATTGGCAACGAATTAGAACTCAGAAAGCCATGCACTTTCTCAATGTTTACAAGAAGCGACAAAACAGGAGTACAGTTTATACTGCCTACGGGTAACGTAGCTAAGTCTCAATTGTGGAACCGGCTTCATATATAGCACTTCATAAACACAGCACCATACGTTACGTTCCCAAGTGCGTACAGTAAGCACTAAAGGGTTGATCGAAAATTGAAATGCACCGAAGAAAACAACAAAAGAAATTCAATGGTGACGACAGAACTTGAAGCACTCAGAAGAATCTCAGTTTTTTTAACTGCAAGTTTAAAACGATAGCTTAGCGCGAAACCGAGCAGCATTACTTGCAAAGCCCAAGTCAATTTCGTATATTAAATAACCAATGAATGAAGAGAATGCTGTACCAACCAGCTGCAGCACATCTGCAGCTCCTCTGTCACTTTTTGAATTTCGGCAGGCAATGAAGAGCACAACTTGGTCCATCGCCGGCTCATAAACGGCAAAATTGAGCGTACAATTGAGAGCATTCGCTAGTTGCGGTGTGAATAAGCCTCAACTGTCGTGGCACAGCACACAGTGTCCTGTTTGCACCAAAAACAAAGAACATAAACCACAACTGGCATAGAAAAGACGTGGACTTAGCAAGTGGAATCCGAAAACAAGTCGAAGTAAAGTAGGTAGCAAAGACGACAGCACGATGCATCACAGTAATACAATGGTTGTTCAGAGGATAATGATGTTAATATATATATATAGAGAGAGAATAGCGTCACGCAAGCACGCTCTTTAACCCATTAGCGAGTAGTGACTCAATAAAACATGAAGTTTTGTAGGAATAACAGTACATGTAATGTCAACATGCGTGCACGCACAGTAGGCACTAGCTAATGGGTTAAACCATTAAAGCCCCTCAGATTGCACACAGCAACAGTCTGAGCAACACCAGTTTCGAAGTTTCTGTGAGAGTATAACAATAGAAAATAAAAATAAAATAAACAGACGCTATTTCTAGCCACCTAACGTAAATTTTTTACATGGGAAAGATAACTAAGGGCCCTAGAACAATAGGGGCGCAGGCGACACTTTTTAAAACATACATGAGAGTCACTTAAAGACAATGCACTGGTGTAATAAGGTACAAAATAATCGACTGTACATACGATGCTCGACAATATCCACTGGGATTTACGCATTTCTGACTTCACAGAAAGACAGGTCTAGATCTCTACTATCCGATGGTGCAGAGAAACTACTTATGAAAAATTTGTCGCTTACGCCCCTATTGTTTTAGGGCCCTGATATATGTAATTTTGACTTCGTCCAACTAATTTAATTTACACCAAAGAGTTTTCCACGCAATACAAAAAAGCGGGAAAGAACCAATCATTATGGGCAGTAGCGCACCGATATAACAAAGGGGAAGGATCACAACATTATTATATTGAGAGTTTTCCCGCCGTAGGATAACAGCGTTAAGTAAAGGTATTAATGGTAGTACATGTAGCAACAAATTGTTCACGGTTACAAAGAATAAATAGTTGAAAATATTTGTTTGATAGCTGAAAGTAGTCCTGTAACGTAATAACATTAGAGGAGCGTTACCATCACAACTCACTTGGGCTACGGTAACCTGAAAAATGGCAACCATAACCCAAAACGGGGCTATGAGAGCGCATCTATCAACAAGCGGAGTTGGTAAGCTTAACAATAACGTAATTTTATGCGAATTATTCTTTCGCCTACCGAGGATAAAGTCAGAATATGTACCTATTTACTTACTACAGTCAACAAGGTTTACTCGTTGCTTATTTGTACAAGTTTTGCATTTCCTTTACTTGAAATGGACGTAGTTATCTGAATTGTCGTCTGTGCGAGTATAACCCGAGCAGCAACCGTCGTTACCGCATTTTGGGTTGTGCTTGCGACACTACGTGTGTGACCGGATCACCAGTACCCAAGAAACAGTGATTACAACAGGCCTCAGGAATCTTAACACCTAACCCGATGTATGATCCACGCTATACTGCTCTGGGATAATTTCCCGCAAGGGGTAAAAAAAAAAAACAAGTCGCCATATCATATAGCTATTACTGATAGAAGAAGCACCTACTACGACTTCAATGACTTATGAAGCCCTGATATATTTCCAAGTGAGAAAGATCAGAAGCGTCGTTTTTTGGGCGGGCGAGATAACGGTGGACAATGGACAGGAGCACTTCGAGAAGTCAACAACTAACCATAGAGTAGGTACTGAGACACGGAAAGCAACGATGAAGTCCAGGGACGAGAATATTTATACCTAGAAAGAACTGATCACATACCCTATGTATTTGTTAACTACAGTAGTGTTGAACACTAATCTGTACACATCAAGTACCTACTATAACCATCCATATCTCAAAAGCAGAAACACAGACACGCATTTGTACAGAGTACTTCAAACTTCGGCCTAAAGCTGAAGAGCAAGCTCAAAAACTTTTCACTATGCTTCACACCGACAGGGAAAAAGATGAATATCTACAATCAGAGCACAACAATGTTCTTGTTAAGATTATTTTGCTAGCTACTATATATTCACTGTGCAAGTAGGCTTATCACAAAAAATCCTAATTAGGCCTACATACTATCATTCATTAGCAATGGAGAAATCCCACCGGATAGGAAAACACGTTTGGTAAAAGAAAAAGTGGTTGCTCAACGGAACCAACATAAGCACCTTACTCATTATCACTAGCACTGGAAGAATCTCCACTGGAGGACGATGAGCTCGAGCTTGAAGATGACGATGAACTGGACGAGCTGTTGCTCGATGATGAACTGGAAGAATGAGTTCGCTGCCGAGGGGTGACGGCGATCCCTGGTGTTGACGAGTCCAACTTTGTCAAGTTTAAGTAAGATGCATTCCTGGATGCTACATCTCTCTCGTCTTCACTATTAAGACTTGCATAATATTCGTAGAGATCAGAATTGACGGTGCGTTGCTGGCGCTCCTGTACAGCAGCAGCACCNGGTGTTGACGAGTCCAAATTTGTCAAGTTTAAGTAAGATGCATTCCTGGATGCTACATCTCTCTCGTCTTCACTATTAAGACTTGCATAATATTCGTAGAGATCAGAATTGACGGTGCGTTGCTGGCGCTCCTGTACAGTAACAGCAGCAGCACCAGCACCTCGCTTTTTCTTATCCCGTAGAGAATCTGTACAGTCACTGCAGTACCAATTGCCTTCGGGAGCAGCCATGATACCAACACATTCAAAATGGAACCACTGGTATTTACAGTCCGGATTGTCACACCCGATCATGTCGGATACTTCATCATAAGGACACTGACATATGCAGTAAAGAGTCTCGGGGTCACCTGACCAGCCATGGTCTTTGTCAATACCCTCTACTTCATCAACATCGGCAGCCTTCTTTCTTTTCTTCCGAGCAGGTTGGGATACTGCATTTTTAGCTTGAGACCCAGTTAATTTTCTTTTACTAGCAGCAGTTGCGGGAGTTTTAACCGTACGCTTTGATGATTGAGGTAAGGTCACGGCAGCAGGTTGTTGTTCTGGCTGTTGCCTCGACGTGGCACCTCCACCTGTACGACTGTCACCAACTTCCATAGCAGCCCTGCTTCTACTGCCATGGAAATTGTCAAGATGATACTGTAAAGCCTCCAAAGAATGCCACGGAGAGGAAGTTTCACAGTAGGGGCAGTCGTAGCTGAGGTTTTGACTTTTGGTGGCATTGTGAACCATGAAGAAATGAAGACTCAGAACAGTCCAGGAATCGAAGCTTTTATAACAAAAGTTACAGACGAAGGATTGGTCCTTGCGCACGTGATCAAACATGGCGTGTCGATCACTGAGATGTACAACGAGATCGACTATTTTATTAAGCTTGGATTGTGAATCACAAACACGACAAATGATTTCATTCTTTCTAGACAAGGCTTTTTGAGCTTTGTGAGCGTAATACAAATGAAAATAGAAAGCCCCGTCTTCTCTAAACTGAAGACCACACAGACATTTGAACATGCCATCGGCCAACGGGTGTCTTTGATGTTTCTGAAGGTGATGCTCCGTAACATCCTCTGCGTTGGAGAAAATATAGGTACAGAATCCGCATTGATATAAGCCTTGATTGATAACAATAGCTGGATGAAAGAGGTAGAGGTGTAATAACTTGCCACCTGGCCCCTTAAACACTTTATTACAAGGCTTGCATCTGCTTGAACCGATACTCGACTCCACAGTAGATATCATGTTACTCTTCAACACAGGCTCCAGCTCCGGGATGGTATCCTGTCTCACTTGACGCTGTTCCTCCACAGTGGCAATAGACACAGCTGAGGTGCTCTGTTTATCACTGGGCAAAGAACTAGACGACAAGGAGGTGGGTGCGTTGGATTCTCTTTTTGGCGGAGAGGCAACGGACACTTTGGACAAATTCCTTTTAGCACTGGCGGCGGATGTAACCGTTCTCTTTGGAGTGGTGAGGTCGGTAGGTTCTCTCACCGAAATAGAACGCTTGCCGGGCGTCTTTGGAAGGGGAGAAGGTTCTTCCGGCTCACTAGCCGACGTCTCTAAGTCGGACTCCGTCAGTTTACTGGAGTTATGAACATCGCCCCCGCTTCCATCTCGTTTCTTTGGACTTTCAGTAGATTCATTGTCAGATGAACTTGAAGAGGAGGAGTCTGAGCTTGAATCTGAATCTGAGTCTTTGCTGGTGTCTGCAGCTGCCGGTGATGCCTTCACTTTCTGTTTCTTTGATTTAGAAGAACCACTTTCTTTATCAATAGAGTCGTTCTTTGAAGGATGTCTGTTAGCTACATGTTTGTCATAGAGATTTCTGGAAATGAAAGATCGGTCACACTGTGAACATTTGTACGGCTTCTCACCAGTGTGTATTCTTCGATGAACTTTCATGTGGGCTTTGGTTTCAAAAACTGAGGAGCAGTGTTCACACTTGAAAGTAACCTCTTTCTTATGAATATGCAAAACATGTTGAGTCAAAGAAGCTTGAGAAGTGAACGATTTTGGGCAATGGGGACAATTTTGATGGTTGTGCTTCCATTCCTTGTGTTTAGCGAGATGAAAATCGCGAACAAACTTTTCCCCACACTGGTCGCACTCGAACTTTTTCTCAAGCTTACAGAGATTGTAATGAAGCTGGCGAGACTTTTCTTGCTTGAAGCTTTTACCGCATTTGAAGCACGGAAAGGTATTGGAGCCGCCTATGCGCCTCTCAAACACAAGCACACCATGAGGGGAGCTGTCCTCCTTGCCAATAAGTGTGAGGGGCCGAGCATCGTTAGGCAGGTGAGACATGTGGAAGGAGTGCACGAGAACAGAAGTGATGTCACTCCTGTAACCACAGCAACACACGATCTCGCACGTAGGATGAGCGTCACTTAAATGCTGTTTCAACAGCTTCAGGAGCACACTAACGCCACAGTCGATGCATTCACACCGGTACTTATCGTCAAGATCTTTCAAAATATTTTCACTAACGCTGTCCGCGTCAATAAAGGCATTTGCTCCTAACCCTTGGTGCTCTTTATCAGGTTTCTTTTTCAATAAGATCTTCTTGCGATTCAGCATTAGTGGAGGAACTTTACTTTTGGAACTCTCACTAGCGGCAGGGGACATGAGTGGTGAAGAGCCTTCAAAAGCAGAGTTCTGACCTTCGAACTGGGAGTCATTGAACGTAAGGAGGTTAACAGCAGGTTTTGCCCTAGCTTCTTTCAAATGCGAAGGATCGTGGCCAATGGAGGAATGAGCTGGAGATACTGCAGTTGAATCAATTCTAAGACCAGGTTCACTGTTATCATCTTCATCTGAAGACTCTGCCCGGAGTCCAATTGCGTGCAGAGATCGCGGAGATGCGCCTGCAATACTACGAGAAGGAAGTCCACTTTTGGGTGCAGATGCAGATTTTGCTTCCAAATGAGAGTCCGGATTAGGGTGGGCGGCAGCAGACTTGTGAGGTGACATAGAGACAGAACAGTAAGAGCCAAACCACGGGGCAGCGTCATCACTGGGACCTGCTTCCAAAGCATCATGATCAGGAGACAGTGCCCGAATGTCTGGGACACTTTCTGTATCAGCAAGAGCTTCTACTGGCTGGTCTGTGTCACACTTGACGGCCATCAAAGGATCCCACTGGGCCATCAAGCCGCCTAAACTCATCCACACCTTCACTACACCCTGATCTTCATTTTCAAAACTGGGAGAACCTTCGGCACATCCATAACGCTGTTTCAACTTGGACCAGAACTCAGCCCAAGTGTTTGCCCCGTGATGATCCTGCCGGTGCTGCCGCACGTCAGCCAAAGACGGGAAAGTCAAGTCACAAACAAAGCAAGGAACGCTGTGTCTCAGGAGTTTATGACAAAGCGCCCGAAACGACGTGTCCAGGAAATCATACTGCTGGCAGGTGTTACAACGAGCCGGTACGTAGACATCCTCATGGGCATGGACGCTCACAATGTGTTTGTAGAGGTGATGATATGCACTGAAGTGGGAGGTGCAACCAGACACAGGGCAAGGCCAGGGTGGGTCACCATTCTCACACTGGAAGAGACCCAGCTCGCACTGATCACATAACTGAACCATCACTAACTCCTGAGGAAACAATGTTATTGTAGCGAGACGTTTACAAAGCAAGCAGGGGCGAGTGACTTTTACAACTGGTATTTTACTGAGGTGTGTTACGTGATTCTGAAGCTGAAAGTAATGGCCAGTCAGAGAGAACCACACACTGTCTAGCACTCGCCCAATGCCAGACGTGAGCACAAGGATGTTGTGCTGATTGCAGTTGCGGATAAGATTGTTGATATGCTCTATTTCCAATCCGGCCCAATCAGGGAAGTGATGGCCAAGCATGTGAGTAATGAGCGCTCTCATAGTAGCCAGAGGCGGTTGTGAAGTGCTCTTTGTGATGTCATCTTCAAATACGACACAGGAACAGGACGGCAGAGGGCATGGATAGCTGTGCTTGTTGATAGAGTGAAGCACAGAGGATAGCGGAGTCATTCTCAGATTTTTGTAGTGACAAAACTTACAGGAGTTGATAAGTTCATGATGGGACAGGCAGTGGGCAAGCAAATTGGGCGCCCAGCTGCCGCATTTAGGGCACCATCCAGCAACAGCTTTTTCAGGATGGCAGCTTATCATGTGATTTGTGTTGTCATTAGGACTTTCATGGTGCTTCCGACAGTACCAGCAAGTGCGGCTCAAGTCTTTGATCTTCTGGCAGTCGGAACACAGACCAATGGGCATATGTAGTCTGGACCGGGACACGAGCCCGAGAGGAGCAGTGCACAGGCGGCACATGGCATAGCTGGAGTTCGGATGCAATCCAAGGGACAACATGCAAGCCATGGTGCGGCGCGACTTGGCAGGCAGAGATGACAGTAGGCGTAGAATAAGACCCCAGCAGGACACCATAGATGTGTTGCAGTTGTGCACCGCCTGTCTGTGTTGGGAAAGTGTGATGGCGAGGGCGTGGGGCTGGCAGGTGAGACACGGTCTGTTCCTGCACAGGAGACAGCACCACGCCACACTTTGGCCAGTCCACCAGAGCCCCAGCTGCTGGTCCAGGGTGACATAGCTTGGATTAGAGGATGAAGAAGTGGCGGAGTCAGTCCGAGCTAACAATGAAGGAGGCGGCAGAAGACCGTGTATGATGAGCTCGTGTAAGCTACGTTCAGGCTGTCCGAGCACAAGTAAGCAACGGGTGCAGGCTTCCAAGCATTGCTCACTTATTCTCGTGCCATCACCAGGAGCAGGCCAGCGAGACAGGCGATTCTTGGCCACGTCACTAAGCAGATCGCTCTCAATGGCCATGAGAATGTGCGCGTGTGCCGCCCGAAGGTGCGTGTGCAGTGTAAAGGCTCCCCGCAAGACGCCACACTGACCCTCATCAAACGGGCACTGATACCGACGTCTATGCCCAATATTCCAATGTTTAATTAAGCTCCAGCCAGTGTCCAGTCGCACACGGCACACCTTGCAGATACCTCTCACTTTCTCCTCACCAGTAAAGCCTTCAAAAGTGGGAGCACATGAGTCCTCAAGATCAAAAAGCTGACTGTAGTCGACAGGTTTCAGGACGAGAGACTTGTCGTCACCCACTCCTGCTCTGTCTAAAATTTCAAACACTTTCTCAGTTTCTGCTTCTTCAAACTCAAGAGGCACTTCAATAACTTCGGCTTCATTACTGGTGGTTCCCTGATCATCCGAAACACTTGGCTTGCTAGCGCCATCTGACAAGGGAGGCTCTGGCTCTTTACTAGCGTCAGCCTCAAGGGCCCGGGCAGCAGCAACTTCACTCGTGGAAATTTTCACCAGGGGAACTGCTTCTTCAATGTCAGACGAGGTGTCTTCATTGTCCGTTGGCGTCAAGGCCTCACCTATAGTTGGGGATGCACTGTGCAGTTCCCCGTTCATAGCTTGGGGATTTAGCGCGACAAAGGCAGGCTTCTCGGTAGCAGGTGCGTCTTTTTCGGGAGTGCTGTCACTTTCCGTGCCAGGAGTTCTGGAACTGTCCAAAGACTTGGAAGGGGAGGGCGTGAGGGCTCCATTGGCCTTGGGAGAGTCAGTATCTGCAGAGTCATTGGCTTCAGAGGCGACCCATCTCGTTGAACCACTCCTGGTGCGGCCTAAACTCACCACGGGTTTAGTGGAACTTTTAATACTAGACGAGCTGGTATCACGGGTGTTCTCTTCACTGGAGGATGAGTGTATTAATGAATTTCCTTTGCCTGAATCGGCCAAACTATCAGTGTCTGTTGACCTGCTTGAGCTTTTCCCGCGAAATTTCGTTACAGAGTTGTTCAATTTATTTTTACTTACAGAACTGTCGGACGACTTCTCTCTTTTTAACGGAGTGATGCTTTTTTCCTTAGAATTTTTTACTGTAGAATCTTTATCTTTGGATTTCTTAATAAAACTGCCAACCTGCTGCTCTTTCGTATTGGAGGATAATGGCGAGGTGGAAGTTGCTTGGCCAGGAGGTGGTGCTGGCTCATCTTGCTTTTGTTTCAATGAGAAGTATTAATAAAGGGTCAGTGAGTATTATAGAGCATTAGGGCACCGGAGAAGACTAACCAACCGAGGAGCTGGTGACTGCACGGACCTGAAGGCAACGTGTTCCGAGAGGTAAAATCTACCATACGGAGGAGGACTTTTTTTGATATTTCGTAAGCTATTGCACATACAAACTTTAGGGCTATGTCCGCAATAGCGGTATGCTGGACAATGACATCAATGACATTGCAGGTCGCGAGATACAATACCACAGAAGTAAACAAGCTCTTGCCTACCTTGACATGCTTAATCAGCATTTAATGTCTACAAAGCTGCTGCGGGGTCGTAACCTTAACCAGAAAGGGAGATAGGGCGCAGATCATTGCACAAGAGCCTTCTGTCGATAGCGCCATAGCTCTTGAAGATCCGTGATCGACTGCATCCGTACACTCTTCTGGTGGAAGTTAGCCTAAATCTGCAGCACAAACCATTACATGCGGGCTTTCTGGTAAGAGGTGCGGTCGAGTTGATGCTACCTTTACAATTCCAACCCAATATAAATTTTCACTATATAATTTGGTACGTACGTATCTAGGCTATACAATAAGTCCTCGCTATTCGCGGGTTCTGTATTCGCAGTTTCGGTTATTCGCGGATTCTGTATTTGCAGCGCTTCCTTGGAACCTAACCCCCGCGAATAGCGAGGATTTACTGTATCTGCATTAGCCCCTGCACATTCAACTAGTGTAATTCGCTCTTTGACCAGTCCACTCTTACTGGAAAAATACTTCAAGAACCCCACTTTTTTCTGTCCAGACATTTTGACAATCAATTGCCAGGAATAAATTGGATTCTGAATCACTACTGTACTATTCTTACTACACAATACAGCCAAAACAGTTATGGCACATACATTTTAGCTAAGTGTTTTATTAGCTAAAAGCAAGACCTAATAGCTATTGATTTCAAGGCAGGGAACTAAAGTTCCTTCATCATGTAGCTAATACCTATTTAATAAACATTTCCCTTCAAAGCATAGGTGCCTAAATAGTAGCTATATACGGTATAAGTTATTGTATAGCAGTCGCATCTTTGTACCGGAACATGCTTGATAAGGTGGATGAGGTTTTCAGTATATGAAAGTTGAGAATAGTAAAATACTTTTGTAACAGTGTCCTGAATTCAGAAGCAAGTTTTTCGGGCTGTTTTCCAAAATGAGCAAAACAAAATAGATTGAATGTTCCAATGAACACTTTTGCAGTGGTGAAGCGTAGCAGAGTACCTCTGTCGGTAGCACTTAGACTCGCATAGCCGAGGCTTCTCCATGACAGGAGGACAGGTCAGAGNATAATTATTTCCCAGTCACTCATAATATCTCGTAATCCCGTGGCCTCTTCTGATTGGTTGGCTCCTCGACCACTGACGTGCCTGGACTTCCGTTGCACAAGGCTCTCCATTTTAGATGGTATGCCTCCTCCTGAAAAAAAAAAACATTTCGTAAGCTATTGCACATGCAAACTTTAGGGCTATGTCCGCAATAGCGGTGTGATGGACAATGACATTGAAGGTCGCGAGATACAATACCACAGAAGTAAACAAGCTCTTGTTTACCTTGACATGCTTAATCAGCATTTAATGTCTACAAAGCTGCTGTGGGGTCGTGACCTTAACCAGAAAGGGAGATAGGGCGCATATCATTGCACAAGAGCCTTCTGTCGATAGCGCCATAGCTCTTGAAGATCCGTGATCGACTGCATCCGTACACTCTTCTGAGGGACGTTAGCCTAAATCTGCAGCACAAACCAATTCATACGGGCTTTCTGGTATGAGGTGCGGTCGAGTTGATGCTACATTTACAATTTCAACCCAATAAAATTTTTCATTGTATAATTTGGTACATAGCTACCTATCTAGGCTATGCAGTGTGTCCTCGCTATTCGCGGGTTCTGTATTGGCAGTTTCGGTTATTCGCGGCCACCTAGAATGCGGCAATTCCTCTATACTGTATTCGCGGGTTAGGTTTCGATTACTTTCGGTTTGTATTTAACTGCAGAATTATTTTTATTCATTTTTTTTTCGAGATTTCTATTGTGTGTTGCTCTAAGGTTTTCTGTTTCGTCTCAGATAACATTATTTATGATTTGAGTTGTTCTAAGGTTTTTGTTTCGTTTCAGATAACATTGTATTTGATAATACATTATTTAGTGCATATAATTTTATAATACATTTTGTAGAGTGTATTTGCTATTCATGGGTTGGTGGTACGTATCCTATTTAATTCCTATGTTTCAACTATTGGTTATTCACGGTTTCCAGACCTTGCGGAACATAACCTATTTCTTTCCAATGCTTTAATTGTTCGCTATTCGCGGATTCTGTATTAGCGACGCTTCCTTGGAACCTAACCTTCGCGAATAGCAAGGACTTACTGTATCTGCATTAGCTCCTGCACATTTAACTAGTATAATTCACTCTCTAACCAGTCTACTCTTACTGGAAAAATATTTCCAGGATCCCACTTTTTTCTGTCCAGAGATTTTCGACAATCAATTGCCGGGAATAAATTTTATTGTGAATCACTACTGTACTATGCTCACTATACAATACATTCAGCCAAAACAGTTACGGCACATATATCTTTACCTAAGTGTTTTATTAGCTAAAAGCAAAAGCTAATAGCTATTGCTTTCAAAACAGGGAACTAAAGTTCCTTCTTCATGTAGCTAATACCTATTTAATAAACATTTCCCTTTAGAGCATAGGTGCCTTAACAGTAGCGTTATAAGTTTTTGTATTCCATGCAGAACTACTGGTTGCTCACAGGTTTCTTTTCAACAATTTTGTTAATGTGCTACCTTTTCCCATAGCTATGATTCAAACACTTGGGTCGCTCTTTTATTTTTTCTCCAACTTCTGTAGTAGGGACTATCTGACTCATCTGCTTCATACGATAGTTATCCATAAACCATTGATAAAATAACAAATGCAGTAAGAAACCTGCAAGATCATTAGCAAATTTTGTTCTCGATTTTTTTTATGTGAAGCCAGTTGGCCTACTTAGGAGCTGGCACACATCACATGCATTGTTGATTGCAGTTTCATCTCTAAGCACCCAATCACATTCAAATGATTACAACACTGACTCTGCAACCTTGCTCTATATGGTAGCTACCGAGCTACATAGATAAGAGTGTAGATTAAGTAGCTACAACAATACTGCTCATTGTAAGCCCGAAATTCTGTCCATTGCACGAAACAAAGTAACTACAAACTAACCACTACCCAAATTAGACTTTCATAACTTCTCCCAAATCAGTCGGTCTCGGACACTTGTACCGCAGCATCCCTAACTGGAGATTGATGACACTTTACTTCAGGAATCTAGCTCCTTGGAGATTCTTGGTGTTGTCTTTGATGAGAAGCTT
>LQNS02278171.1:17074644-17097409 GCA_001587735.2 Parhyale hawaiensis | reverse complement strand
AAAAATTAGAAATTTTTTGAGACCAAAATCATCGAAATCGGTCCAGTAGTTTTCGAGAAAAAAGTGGGACAAAAAAAGTCGCAAGCAAATGAAAAAGTCGCAAGGAAAAAAGTCGCAAGCTGAAATGCTGGTACCTCAAGCGACCTTTCGCCACGTAGGCGCAACTTGTCTGTTGCTAGTAGCAATTTTGCTGCTCGAAGACATATGAGCTGCGCGTCCTGACAGCAAGTAGCAAGAATGAATGCCTAGTGTGGCCCCTGCATAACTCACTCGTCGTATTCAGATGTATTTAAACTCGGCAGCTTATAGATACGGTGGCATGAACGACACGTGTGCTGATCATCGTCACATCATGTTGTTCCTATGAGAGTGTGGCCTTTGCATTACGTGCGTTAGTTAAGTGTTGCACAGTTAAAAAAAAACTAACCTTATGGCATATTCGATTAGGAGCCGAAGCTAAGCTTCCGAAACATGGCGTCTGAAACTTACGGCAGTGTACTGGCAGAGCTGGGCATAGATACTCTAGCTCTGTGTACTGGCTATGACCTGTTGAAATAGAGTTTCTGGCATTGACCCTTATTCTGTTACCATTGAGTCGTTCAAAATCTGAATATTGCTCTTGAAAATGGAGTTTTCAGCCGGCACAGCGTGGTCACGATTCTTCTTTCACTTGCTAGACGATTCAGAGCGGTAAAAGAAACAATCCTGTCTGCCGTCTTGGTCAAGTCAAGTTTCGAAAGTTTAGTTTCGGTGCCCAATCGAACTTGGCTTTAATTCAGCCATGGGTATAACTGCTCCATTCTAAATAAAAGGAACCCAACTAGTATCCTGGTTAAGAGCGTGTAAATTCTCTAGCTCAAAGTCAGTTATACTCTGAACATTTTATGAAGGCAATTTGGGCATGTCCAAATTCCTCTACAGCGTTGCCAGTTCTATGGGTATTTCTGAGAATTCTCAATATACAGGTAATGGGTGGTACTAAGATATAGGCGGAATAAAATCTCAGAAATGCCATAGAATTGACAACGCTGCAGAGGAAATTGACCCCGCCCAAACTGCCTTCACAAAATGGTCAGAGTATAATAAGTATAAGTATTTGCCTCGAGCTCCGTTAATTGATGGCGCTGTCGTAACCACATTTCTGGTTACGGCAGCTTAACTGGAAACAATATTTAAGGCTCGTTCAATTTGCTACACTTGATTGTAAGTCTTTGAACTTAGGTGTTACTCGATTGCGTTCAGTTTCTGTTTCACTCAGGGAGTGACAATAACGGGAGGAACCGACAAGCACACGGAAAAAAATAACGATCGGGGCCCGCGCCATAGCGGACCCAGTGTCGGGAAGTTTGCTTGATTTTTGTACTTTTATCATTGATATTACTGTCTATTCTGCCCAACCTAGACGTTCTAGTTAGAACTCAATTTGTGTGTGTATTGTGTGTGTATATATGGTATTTAAGCCTATCATTTATAAGTATTTTTCTTCGACTAATGTAGATAAGCCTGTCGTGCTGCTGAGTGGAAATATGGTAGTAAACATATGGTAGTAAACATATGGTAGTGAACATATTTTTCAGGCGAATGCACACGTCATTCATCTCAACACGTTCGCTAATCTACTCGTCCAAATGTGTTACTGTACCTTGGAAATAGCAAAATGTGCACAGTTTTCGGTAAGTCTTTACTCAGATACGATTTTTGTGGATTTACTTGCCTTGAGTATGATAATTGGGTCAATTTCAAACACTTTACATGAGTACACTTTCCGTCGGAAATGCTTAGTTTTCGAGATAGTTCACTTTGAAGTTACTATTGTTTTTCTATGGGAGAAATAACAGGCGTCATCAGGAAGCAAAGAGCGAAACGGGAGGATTCACGAGAAATAAGCATAAAAAAGTGACGTCATCATCGACAAATCTATGACTGAGCAGCCTAGGAGTATTTTAACTAATTGAACCAGAAAAATCGTCTTAAATTGCGAAATTCATCATTACCGTGTAAATAAATTGGGAGAGATATACTAATTTAGTTATTATCTATAGAAAATTGCAGTGCATGCTGGTGGAAACTTTCACGGCACTAGCGCCGAATTTGGTTCCTTTTGGCAAACTGATTAAACTTTTTTTTCTCAATTGAAGCCTTATTTGCACTTCATATACAGTTCACAGTGCACTTCACAGAACATATATTCCTCAACAACAAATATAAGCACCATTATAGCCAATTCTGTTGGCGAGAGATACCACAGTAACAGTTAGCCTATCGCTCGAACTTTCTGTACTTGGCGACAACATTTTACAGTATTTTACAGCTTAAGTAGCTGGCCAGTCATGAGCAGAAGATTGAATGTAATAAATCGAAAAAATACGGGGATATGTTCAAGAAAACAACCAACAAAGGCCTGAGGTCCCAAACTTAAATACTTCGACTCGTCGATGTGAAGTGAATTTGCTACGTGCGGTCACGGCTAAGTTTTGTTTTAGTCTTATTGAGTCCTCCCGTTGCATTCTTTGCTTCCTGTGCGTCATTATAGCCTTGCTAGCGACCTAATAGGAACCTAACCGAACCTACCTAACCTTACCCAACTTAACTTCACCTAACCTAACCTTACCGAACCTAACCATAACCTAACTTTACCTTTACCTTCCAAGTTCGAAGAGCTGTCCGAAATTTATCCAACGGCACTTGCTGAGCAAACTGAGCTCGACGGGTAATATTTTTACACCTCTTTTGGCAAACTCAAAGCTGTGTTTATGAGGGCTCAACCACACGTTCGGATGATTATCTGAGGAAACTCGTTTTGACCTGCGTATGTACCAGCCACAACACATTCAGAAGACTAGACGAGTGAACACGTTCAAAAGACGAACGTGTAGACGGGCCCTAAAAATCACAGAGACGCTAAGCTCCTGCAATTCTACTGTAATTATCACCCGCGAACGAAGCGAGAGAGCAACTGTAAGATCTTTTAGGTTATTAACTATACACGTGCGGCTCTGCTTTAATATGTTTGTCAGAATGCAGCGGACAGAACAAGCACCTCGTGTGCTTGCGCTGCCTTTAGCTGCTGTGGCTTACTGGTTAGAGTATCGGTGTAGTAATCTCTAGGTCCCCAGATCGAGTCCTGGCTCGACTCTTCGTATATATACAGTATATTAGTCTGTCCACCTAAAAAGTGGTCGAAGTAGTTGATCAGTGTTCATAATTTTTTTTAGATAATTTGGTGGGTTGATGTAGATGTGACCCATGCCAAAAAACTAGGCCTAACAGACCATCAAAAATGACGGCGTTGAATATTTGTCCACCGGGGCGAATTTGCCTCCACCGCGGCCGATCGTCTGGAGCACGGGGAGTTCTACTTTTTCCCTATGTTATTCTTAAGGAGATGATACAGTAAAGGTATCGCCAGGTAACCTTGTTGGACACAGCATCCATATGAAAAACTAAGATTAGCAGCCCATCGAACATGACTTCCGTTGAATTTGCCCCCAAACGCAGGTGATGGTCTCACGCCACGAGGCGTTTTAGTTCACTCTGACTTTAAGAGATATCCAAAATTTTATTATACAGTGGTACCTACTGAGCAAAGTGCCTCGACGGTTCACATGTTTTATCATTGTTGGAAAACACGCAGTCGTGTTTACGTGGCCTCGCCAGAACTATCCGGCGATTAGCTGAGGGAACTCATTTATTTTACCATTGAGTGATCTCACCTTCAAATTTTGGTGGTGTTGTCAACAAGTATAGTAAGGGTGATTAGTAGAAAGATTCGGATGTTTCTCTTAACTAGGGATTAATAACAAACCATTGACTCAAGGTGTTTTGAAGTTCTTCGTTGCATATCCAGACGCAGCAAAAGATCATAAAGCTGTGAAGTACGAATGTAAGGCAAAGCAGACATTGTGATATCGAGGGAACTATATTGTCAAATTTTATCAAGTTCGTTAACATACTAAACGTTTCAACCCACTTACTGAAAAAGTTGCTTATTCGCCCCCGTAGAAGGGTTGTAGCATGATTTATATTTATACTTTTATTACATTGGCAATAGATACTCTTGAACGTTGATCAATATTATGCTCGCCGAAATTGCATCAAATACTTCTTCTTCATTTTATCAAACTTCTTCGGCAATTTTTGAAAGGATTTCTCTCGCGTGCAGATGACGTTATTTTTACGTCAGAGCTAAAACAAAATACAAAAGTAACATAATTTTGCACCCAGTTTTTAAAAAATTAAATAGGTAATGACTTAAAAAAGAGATTTCACTAGCAAGTAATACTATAAAATTATCTTCAGCGAAATTCACAGGAAACAGCATTTGTCACATGAAGCACAGCTGCAAGTGAAGCGGCTCGATGAGTTATCTTGATCCGTAACTGATGAAGGCCTTGACATTCGCTAGTCAAAAGAACGACTTTCCTCATCTAATCGTCTCAACAATTTGTTAAACTCTCCTAAACATGGCTTTGAGATTGCCAAGAACAGGTGTAAAAATGTTTACCGTCAGCTCAGGTTGCTCCTCAAGTGCTATTAGTTAACCTTCGGATATCTCATCAAATTTGGAAGGAATGATAATTCGAAATTCGTTACAATTATTGTGGACTTTTGAAATTGACACATCAACGCACTCGGATAAAAAATAACGATACTCGTTGTTCTGACTAGGGTATGTACAGCTTCTTGGATGAACGTTTTATACATAATTCGGAGTTTTTACTAAGCCTAATTCTTAATAAATTTTTTTTTTTTTGTTGTTTTTCGAAAGTCATACAACTTCTTTATGGCCGTGTTCACACGGCATTTATATCAACGCGTTCATTCATTCAGTAGTCGGAATGTGTTGCTGTGTCCTAGATAGAGAGTGCATTTTTTTTTAGGTTTATTTCATTCGAGTTGACGATATATCCATAACTAACCTAGTGACGCTTGGTGAGGAAACTGATTTGACGTTAAACATTTTAGTAATTGAATGTGACGTACACAAAGTAGTGCTGACAATGACACTTCACAAAATATTCGGACGAGAGGATGAGTGAACGCATATGAATATAGACGACGAGTGAACTCGACACTCGGCAGCTTGTTCTCTGCGCTCAGCGTCAGATTTGTTTTGCACTTCAAGACTGTTAGTCTATCAAGAGAATACTGAAAAAAGTAATAAAAAAGAACGGTGGTCATGATAGTTTTTTGATACCGACAGAGCCCATCATTGCTCTTGAAAAATCGCATTCATGACTTGACTGTTGTGTAAACTCGCCTTTATAACTATTAAGAAGTGCACATAACAGAATGCTTAGTAACTTATTATTATCATCAAATTATCTTGGTTCTTCTTTATTTCACTTTCCCATCGTCGTTATTGTCGCGTCTACACGATCCATCTTTTCGTCAAACTTTGTGATCGCGGAACGATTTTGATTGCCACATACACGTGGCGAGCCTTCAAAGTTTGTGTTTTTTGTTGGCCAGCAGTGCTGAAAAATTTTTGCGCACGATCAGGCAGAGTTTGTCAAATAAAAAGTTCGCAAATTATATTTCGCTCCGTGAATATATGTATCTGGCTCCATTATATTAAGTAGTAATTAAAACATCATTTTTTTATTTAAGTTAATCCGCATTGAGAATTTTGTTTATGTTTGATTCGAACTTCTGTACAGCGGGAAGCATTTGGCGACTATATGTTGCATCTTAGTAATTAACTGTAGCATATCCGTCAAGTTACGTCTGTTTCTTCTTCATTTTCATTAGTAAAAACTACAATAGGGCAAGAGTTAGCTACGTTTTAAAGGAATAAACGGATGTACACAGTGTGAATTGCAATAGAAATTAAATAAATTAATAAATAAAAAGTGAGAAATTATTGTTCTATCGTCTGTAGTTCTGCATGTAAGGGGATGCCAGCGAGTAAATTTTTAGCTATGCTCTTCGCTAGTATAAATACAGTTTTACCCGCCAATTAGCTACTACAACTACAACTGAAATAACTACCTGGCCGATAAAGTGAGGGTGGAATATCGATTAATAATAATGGAATGCTGAATTACTCAACTTACAAACGTCGTGTACCGTGACCTTGAAGTGTTCGTGGCTTCTGTTTTTTGATGCCGTTGGGACAAGGAAGGGAATTGTTTGTGTTTTTGCTAGTCGATTATTGTGTTTGTGATTGATGAACTGTTGGATCGTGTAGACGCGGCTATATATAAGGTACATGACCGTAGATACATCCAACCTGCAGTAAAATTTCTATTTGTTTTTCGATTCAGGAGCGGTGGACTGCGGTAGCTTCGACCTACAAATTTCGCCATTAGTATCGAAATTGAGTAGCATATTCCAGGTACTGAAAAAATGTCATGCCAGTGGGTAGCGACAGAGGGCAACCTGGAAATGACGCTCCTAGAATAGTTCGCGAACGGCCGCCTGCGGCGCTTGTGTCGCTCCTCAACAAATGTACGTTCAGTGTATTTCTGGAGCCGCTTTACTTTGGACACGGCAGTGTGGGTGTTGACACTGTGAGTGGTGGTGCTATAGTGGTTGCTTTCCGTCGCCTGGCTCTTCTGAGAAATTTCCCTGGAATATTTACACGAAGTTTCCAATTCTAGTTCCCGGAAATATGATTGCCGCGTCTGCGGAAAAGCATTGTGTGTTTCTACGGAGAATTATATTTTCCTATATGTGTTTTGCTGGAATTGTTCCTGGTGAATATCGCATTGCAAAGCAGTCAATATTATTATGCAGTGTAGCCTTGAGCTCGACGATCGTCAGTGACAGCGTTCTGTGCAGTTTCCTGGGCGTCGTCATTTGCTAAATCTGTAACACTGTATAATAGGAACGTTCGCGATACGCGTGAATCAATGGCATTGTATATATATGGATGTTCTCAAATGATCGATCATTTACTAAGGCGTGTTGATTTTTAGTATTTTCATGACAAGTCATTGATGAGAAGCTTTATAGTGAATAGGCGTAACCTTTCATTAATGAATGAACGAACGAACGAACGAATCGAAACATAATAATAAATGATTACAGGGATTCAAACTAGAGCATTAAAATACTAAGTAAACTCGTTGACAAGCAAACAATAATTTTAGATAGATTCTGTAGATTTTTCTGAAGATGGGATTTTTCCGTCCCGAAACGTTAATTTTATTTGCTTGTCAACGCGTTTACTTAGTATTTAAATGATTACAGTGCCACCTGTATGAAGAGATGCCGCCTTACTACGAATGCCATCTACTTGGGCCAGGGCACGAATTCGTTTAGTCAGAACCGAACGTTTTTTAGTGCTGTGTATTTGTTTGAATTTCCAAGAGAGGTAAATCAATGCCCACGTAAACTAAAATACTCTCGATTCTGCTTTCGCATTGTATAGCCTAACTGTGATGTTGTTCTCAAAAGTGGACTTACTTACGAGGAAGTGAAAAAAAAAAAAATGAACTTGCCATCACTATATAGGAAACAGTAAAATATTAGCACAAGCTTCTAAAACATTGTTACTGTATCCCATTAATTTTTATCCTTATTTTATATGGTAGTTTCCTCCGCGCAAAGCTTCATATTGTGGAGAAATAGACTGTTTTACGCAGCAACGAAATATTTCCGAGTTCACGACGGACGCAGAACTACGGTCCGGACCGCAAGGTTGTTTGTACGTGCAACTCGTTTTCCCAAGGTGGCTCAGTGATTTTTTAAGCACTTTTTGCGACGGGACGGTGCTGATGCTGGGTATGCTGGTACTTCCAGGGACTGCATTAGTTTTCCATCTCTTTTGGTTACTTTCGAATGCATTACGCGCTACGTCGCTCAATAATACAAAATTGAGCATTTGTTTTGATGAATTCTGCAGCTCCAAACCGGGAAACTTTTATCATCGAGGTGTAATTCATTTTACAAAGGGAGGAAGTCAACAACAACAACAACAACGGAAATCATGATCCTGACTAATTTTTCTGTAATTTCACTGTGTAAAATTATTTAATTTAACATTGTGTAAACCACCCAGGACTATTCCTCTTCCGAATAGATTGTCTATTCAACTCAACCGTTGCGAATGGTGTCACATAGTAAAATGGCCAATAAAAACTACTAGTGAACACTAATGATTTAGAGCTGGAACTTATTTTCCTGAACTTCCGCAGGTAACAACTTAATAAGGTCCAGTCCTATGTTGTTCCATATGTATGCTTAGTACCATCGTAGCCAGGATATCTTTATCTACAGTCACGTTTTTCGCCATGGTAGGAGTGAAGCGGCACAGGCAAAGGAAAGCACTGGCGTACATGTGCAACCTCAACACGCACCTCATATCTTCTTCCAGACCGCTGTGATGTCATCACTGTCTCTTGTGTCTCCGAGTCAGCAACGATATAGTTATAGACTAGAGTAATATGTAGTGACCACTAGATCAAATATAAGCGGTATTTGGTGCGGCTGGAGATATTTACGTATCATTGGTATAATGTCTAAATAAATGAATCCCATTTATTTTTATAGCTATGGATGCTGTGTCCAATATGGTTAGGGCACAGCACCCCGCGGTTTTTTTCTTAATGCTAACGTGAGAATATTGCTAAACAATAACATAAAAGAGAATTAGCATCTGGTTTCTTTTGAGTTTCTCGCACAATGCTTACAAGTTATTAACGAGATGACACTGACACTATTTTCTGTTGAGAGAAACATCGGCTGCTCAGAGTGAAGGTGCAAAAGGTTTTTGAGAGTATGAAATACAGTACATAGCCTATGCAGTATCAACATAGGCTAGGGTAAGATGTTGCATAGTAGTAAACGGTACGTTTACAAGGTTTTCAAAATAGGGGAAAAGTGGAACGTGAAATTTCGAAGATATAGACCCGCCATTCAAGAGCGACAGCGAAACGGTCATGCATTGCAAGAAAAAAAATTAGAGTCCAGAGACACAGTACAGTCAGAATTACAGTAGGCATTAACAAACAATCAAAACAAAGATCCTGTATTTCTTATGTGGATGCAGTGCTCGAGAAATTAGAGGCGCAACACCCTGGGGTTCTCAAGCTTATTAGTAACATTCTTACAGCTAACACATGGGACAAGAGTTTCAATAGGTTCGACGACTAATAGTAGGGGGTAAATTGTGTTAACCTGTTCGAAACTAAAGTGACAAAATGGCTAAATTATGGACAGATATTTTTTTATCCTATACTGATAAGGAGGAAGAAGTTTTTCTTTTATTTTGCCTAAAAACGATATGTTACAGTTTGAATTTCGGTGCGTGCTACATTTGGTGTAAAATATACCTATATATCTTGTATTTGTGATAGGGATAGAGAAATCTTGAAATAAAATAAAATAGATAAATTATATTACACTGCAAAATATGCTGTACGTTTCTAATTGAACTCATTTTATAACTGTGATTCCCCTGTTTGTGATAGACAAGAATTTCTTGGTGGAAAGCAGTCTGTGGGGGGGGGGGGGCATTAGAAATGAAGAGTACCTAATCAGAGATCGCATTAGAAGATATGAAAAAACTAAGATGTTTGCTATGCTTGAGAGAGTGTCTNAACTGTGATTCCCCTGTTTGTGATAGACAAGAATTTCTTGGTGGAAAGCAGTCTGTGGGGGGGGGGGGGGCATTAGAAATGAAGAGTACCTAATCAGAGATCGCATTAGAAGATATGAAAAAACTAAGATGTTTGCTATGCTTGAGAGAGTGTCTGTCCCGTTTACCATTACCTTGAGAATTTTAGCAAAGAAGCATAGCAAAACTGAATAATTTCCTTAAATGGATGCAGTACTCAACATATTAGGAGGGCGCATCACCATGAGTTTTATTCGTGGTCTTAAAGCTAACACGAGTGTTTTTATCTTTATTCTTGAAGCTAACACAGGGGACAGAATTTGCCAGATGCCAGATTTTGTTTAAAGTTTTCATTCTATGATAACAAAAGGGAAAATGTAAAACTAGACATACTATATAGTGTAAAATGCAACAAGATTTGCCAAATTTTGTTTAACGTTTCCACTCTATCTCTGATTACGCGATTCGATTACTTTACGCCCGTGCAGACGGTCTCTTCCATGGTCCTCCGCACGGGAGAAGGTAGAAGCCGAGCGGTAGCTATAGGTCGGTCACCTCAATCAGCGGCCCACCTCGCGAAACAGTGGGAGGAAGTATCGAGAGCATATCTAACCTCACAAAGACAAAACAAAAAAATAAGAAAGAAAAATATCGTCAGCAGGAACTGCGGCAAGCTGCAGCATCTCCTACGGAGAAGGCACTTTGGACCCTTGGGTTCGTGAGGCCCAAAAAATATTTTGGCAGGGAAAGTACCCCGCCAGAACCTACCCCTGAAACTGAGGGCTGAAGAAATATAATAAAATAAAACAATTTGATATATACGATGTAGCTACATGTTATGTGGCGTAATATTGTTATGACTCTTATGACAAAGATTGAATAAAATTGCCCATCAAAATAAACATAGTAGGTCTACAAATGCGCTACACGTTGCACAACAGGGTGTTTGTGAATATAGGCCAGATGAAAGAAAATCACATTTCAAAAGGTATACAGTAGGTACATTTACAAACGCGAAATTACAAAAAAAATGTAGTACATTTACAAATGGGCTGTGCGGTACGTAACCAATGTATCTATTAGCATAGATACATAGATAGATACGTTAGGCTACTTGTATAGGCCTGACGCTGGCAGCCAAAAGTCGGCAGCGGAAAAATGGTTTTTTCTCAAGAGCTATATTCTTTTCCCCCTATCTAATACTTATGAAAAAAAATCCAAGGTAGCTACCCAACATTTTTATTGCGGAGAAGGTATCTTGGATATGGCGGGGACGCACTTGGGCGCTTGCCTGCGTGACCGTGTGTGGACATGTTCATAAAAGCTCTTGAGAAAATCCCATTTTTTCCCATTGTGGTCGCCAGCGTCAGAGGCCACTTTAGACCTAAGAGTCAAGTACTGTTGCGGTCTATGTAATTAGTATTGATATTTTGGATGTATTGAAAAGCTAAAAGAGCAAATGTACAAGATATAAGTTGTGGACATTTCTATTACGGGCAGAAGAGTATGCCTCTTTCACTTAGAAAATTTTAGCACAATTCATCTAGAAATTTTTAGCGCAATTATTGGGGTTGCTCGACGTGCGACAACACTATCCTGGTGAGCTGATTATATTCAGTCACATCCTCAGTTGCGAGAAGAGCATTCCAAAGTTTAGCTCTAGAAATAGAAAGAGTTTGTTGACCAGCCGTGGTGCTGTTGTAGTGCAATTTGGAGACGCTCTCGCCGAAGAGGTCGTCCATTGATTTCACTGTTTCGAGTAAATTGCACATCCTCGGCATTCCTGGAGATTTTCTCCATTTCCTTCAAATGGAACTGCAATTTGTACATCATCGGCATGCATAGAGAAGGTGCAGTCATGCTGACCCAAGGGGATATCATTCACGAATATTGAGAACAAAATCGGTTCTAAGATCGATCCTTGTGGGGCACCAAAGCTGTTCACGATGTAGGACCTTATGTAAACAAAATAAGCCAGCAATCGACTATGGCATCATCACTGTCGTTTTTTTTTAGCGAAAATACTGAAGAAAAGCCCGTCTGCGTCCATTTTTCTACGTGAATCGACACTCAAAAGATGAACGTTCTGCTGTGATAAGCCGCATCTTCTACCAGTGCACCGAACCGAAAATGCCAATAGCTTGCTTTTCTTTTCCGACGTACTGTACTCGTGCGCGTTAGGCCTAATCCATCGTGCAGTGAGAGAAAATTTGATGCGCTTAGGTGCATCGAAATTACACGCATTTTTGTCCTAAAACCGAAACACGCAAGTGCATCATATAATAAAGTGCATCATGGTGATGCATATAGAATCCTATGATGCACTTGGCACGAATTGATGCACTTATGTGTTTCGGTTTTGTGACAAAGCCGATGATGCACCAAGATGCGTCAAAAACAGGTAAAATTTATGCACTTGAAGAGACGAAACTTTGAAAAACAATAGCGATCTGCGTGTTAGTATGTAACCGCGTCTCGCTTCGTACGTGTAACAAAACTACAAAGCTGTTATTTAGTTTGCTTTTGCGGAAATATGTTTTTATGAGTGAAATATGTTTTTCTGTCTATTGCGATGCCCATCAAATTTCCCCATGAAACAAGTAGCTACGTGCATCCTGATGCTTCTCTGTGAAACACCTACCTACGTACATCAAAATTTTTTTTTCAGTGTGGGAACACGAACACCACCGTGCTTTGGTTTCAAGTTTCTCTTGATGTAGCTATGTACAGTACAACATGTCCCATCATTCCTCTTTGAATACCTAGTCAGCTATTATGTTTTAAACAGAGTTCACACGTTAGTCTTTCAACGCCGTCATGCAGGGTTCATCAGTCTTCCATACCATACCCATGGTTTGTTGCTTCAGTGCTTCTTGGTAATCGGGAGAAAACGCATTTTGTTAGAATTTTGCTATGCCAAAAATTTACAGCGATGTCCTAGCCTCAATAGTGAAACTTACTAAAAAAAGCCTGATGATAATTATGATAACTGACGTTTTACTATAAAGCTTTGGTAGACGCACAGTTGTTTTGCTCAGATATGCATATCGCAGCTATAAACGTTCGCATGACTGGCTTTAACTCAGTCAAAACCAAGGCTTGGCAAAAACCATGTTTTTTTTGTATAAACCAAAAGCCATTGTTTTTTTGGTTAAAACAAAAAACGTGTTTTTTTTATTTGTTTTTTTTTTTAATATTTTGTCTTTTTTCCCTGAGTTCTAGGAATTTTATCTAGCATTTAAAAGGTTTTCTGCTGTGTAGACACATGTAGCTAGCTAATTGTCAAGAATCTCGGTCACTCTATTTCAACTTCCTATTGTAGAAGAATGATTTTTAGATAAAGGGTTACGAAAAAGCAGTTAGCAGAGTACCTGTATTTGCTATGGCTACATTTAATATGCAAACTGCAGTGATGCTATGATTTGTAATTGCAATGTAAAATCCTTTGAACAACTTGAAAACACTTCAGGTTACGAAAACAACTTGACAGAAATAGCAAGCTACTAGCTAGTTGATAACAGAGTAATGAACAAAAGAATGTGATATAGCTATAAAATCCTATGAGAACCTTTGAAACCCTCCAAAATACAGAGACATTTCGAGAGAAATAGTTAGCTACTAACTATCTAATTAAGAACTGAGTTATGAACTAAAGAAAATGAAATAGCTATGTGCCTACATTCTTCTCATGAGCTAACTAGCTATCTAATAGCAACTGTATAACTACTACTTCTAATTTTCAGTAGCTTCTAGCTTACCAGAATATAATTAGACATGCATATCTGAAATGAAATAGACTAAAACAAAATTCAATATGTTATAGGTTTTTAATAAACATTAGCAATAGTTGTCCCTAACTGTCCTAATAGTCAAACGGATTCCTGAAAAGAAACACATTAACTCATCCTTTCAGTTCTGTGAGTAAAACTTGATATTTTCTAGAAATAAAACAGTTTATTTTGCAATGTTTATGAATAAAAACAAAAAAGTTGAATAAAAAACATGGTTTTTAGGTTGGTTTAAACCATGTTTTTTTTTGTATTTGGTTTAAACCACCCAACCCTATCAAAACCCAAAAGACTTTGGTGCAAACAGGGCTTTGGAGGGGTGGTATCATGGTTAATTTTTGTTGTTGTACTGGAAAGAGAGTAGGTAGCTGCTATCAACCGCTCATCGTCATTAAATCATTTAATTGGTCGTAATGTTATAAAAGAGTAATCAGACCTTTCGTTGAATTCTTTTCTGTGGTCAGCTGACCTGGTGAAGCTCACGTCATCGTTTCGTCATCACTTCGCCATTATCACCAAACCATTTGGCAAGATCTTTGCGAAACCGTCAGTTGATTGCGGGCGAGAATTTGCTCACTCATTTTGATTTTATTATGATATCGGTGCATCTCATGGGCATGTTTGATTGAGCCCCAAAATTAAGCCGTTGAGGCTTGACTCGTTCAAAACTTCAAATGGAAGCTTTAGCTTCATCACTTTGAATTGTGTTTGAAGTGTTAGAAGCAACGAGTTTGGATTGAGCCCGCTCAAAACTCCAGTTTACGGAGCAAGATAGAGTTTCGGGAAGTGTCATAGGTAACCGATTGAGGGCAGTGCCTGCAACTCATTGAGCCGAAGCCAACGTACCTGCCTGAAGTTTTAAACAAGACAAGCATCAAAGGCTTGATTTTGGTGCCCAGTCAAACATACCTACAGTCTGAATGCTTGTATTCATTTGAATACCTGAAAATCTCAAATCTAATATCAAACAACACACAAATGCAAAATTTTCAACTTACAAACTATTCACTATAATATTTTTCCATACACGGTCTACATCTGCCCTCCATATATTTCAGTTTCGTGAATTTTTCAGAAATCATGACACCACACATGTAAGGAGGCTTAACCCGTTAAGCAACTAAAGGCATGGTTCGGCTATGCGCCACAATTAAGCTTCATAGGCTTTACCTGTTCGGAACTTGCACGCAGGTGTACTGGCTTCCACCCGCTCAATTGAGTTACAGGTGTTGACCGTCAATAGGTTACGCCTGAGTCTACCAGGAGCCCAATCTTGCTCCGTAAGTTGAAGTTTTCAGCAAGCTCTTACGTAATCGCGTTGCTTCTACCACTTGCAGCACGATTCTAAAGGATAAAGCCACAGCTTCTATTTGAAGTTTCGGACAAGTTAAGCATGGAAGACTTAATTTCGGCGCCCAATCGAACATACCGGTACCCTAACAGTAGTGTCTCCGTTCAACCGTTCTCTAGTGTTTGTATGTTAAGGCGCATTCGATTAGGCGGCGAAATTAATCATTCGAGACTCGACTTAAACCTTAAGACAGGTGCTCTAGCTTCGACTTGGTGATTCAAGTCTTAGGTGTTGGCTCTTAATCAGTTATACCTGTGAGACTGCCAAGAACTTACTGTAGTCTTTCATTCGGCTTGGCATTAACCCAATCAGAAATTTTAAGGCATTTATCCGATGTTATTGGATACCACTCACTATTTACTCATAGGCAGTCGATAAATGCCTATAGATTTCCGATTGGGAATGATCTCTTGTTAGCAGTTTAGCACCTGCGACACGATTCCAAGCGACGACCCTGAAATTCCTGTCTGCGTATCCGGAGAAATCAAGTCAAGTGGGCTTAGATTGACTTACGACGATCCAGTCGAACTTGCCCTTATTCGTACCAAGCTGGAACATATCTCCTGTAAAAAAGGAATCCCCTAAAGCGGAAGCTACTTATGGCGCGTTCGATTTGACAGCGAAATTAAGCCTTTGAGGCTTCACTTGTCCGAATCTTCTGACGGTTGCCCCGTCTTCGACTTGCTCATTCAATTTTCAGTCGTTGACTCGTATTCAGTTACCTGTAAGTCTTCCATGAACTTAGTCTTGCTCCGTAGAATAAAGAGTTCAGTCGGTACGACTTATTGGGCTGCTTCTAGCACCTACGACCCGATTCAGTGCGACGAAACTTAAGTTCCTTCCTGCATTTCCGTACCAGCTAAGTCAAGTGGGCTTGGCTTAGATCGTCTTCGGGAATCCAGTCGAACGTGCCCTTACTAATTCCTTTATAGAAACTTGAGAAGTAAGGTTAATGATACAACCAGTATCTGCAATGTATATAGGGGCCTAGTGGACACGCCAAAGTTTTCCAATTTCCATACATATAATTTTCACAATACATTATTCATATTTCAAATGCCTATCAGTAAGAAAAATGTGCTTAGCAACAATTAAACATCCTAGTGATGCTGCGGTCGATCGGTTGCGAGCAAACATGACAGTAACATGAACGGAGGCCTTGGTTTCTTAGCCTATACCTGAGAAAACATGGCACACCCGCAGTTACAAGTTCATTTCACATGATGTAAATATAAAGTACCGTAAAAGTAACAGCAGTTGGCCGCGGAAAGTACCTATATTATGTAGCCTACCTCAGTGTATGTGGTGGGTTATAGAATGGGTTCGGTTCAGCTGGATTAGGTAGTAGTTACCTACTTAACCCTGACTTTTATGCGGAGGTACCTTATACCTGGAACTTGGTGTGTCACAATCGTCACATAGCTATTAGCTATACCGGCACCAGGCAGATCACGGGTGCGTAACATTTTCAAGCATAAAGTGAATTAAATGTGAAAATTACGCCAACAGACAGGCTGATGTGTTTCCTCCGACTTATTGCGTCAGTTGGAACTGAACTCGCGCATGTTCTTGCAGGTCAGCTGGAGCCCCGACGCCTGGGGCGCTAGCGCCAGTCTGCAGCGTCCTTCCTTGCTTTAGCGCTCTTGGGAAATTGCCTTTGTGTGCGGGCCAGGTTGGAGATGTTGTCAGTGAACGCACGGTTGATCTTAACGAAATTCGGGAGATTTTCATCACTTCCTATTTCATGTAAATATTATTGTAGTTAAACATCACCGTCGGGCATCAGTGGACAGGAAAAAAAAAGGAAACCATATGTTACCTACTACTATAGATGCCTGGTATGGTGCTAGGAAGTAGCATGAAAACTATATCAGGGCTGACTCTTAGGTATGCTGGCAGCCCCACATAGGCCTACCAGTAGGCTAACCGAACACAGATCCCGGTAATGAATTTCCCTTCCGACACAAGTTGGGGAATAATGGGTACGTGGGCACGATACCCCAACAGTAATTTATATGCGGAATGAAGTTACCTGCCTTCGTTGGTATACCTATAATTTAGATATGATGGTCCAAGCCTTCAACAATCATGTACCTGCATAATTCTCTTTGTGCTGAACCACATAAGCCTGTATGAGAAAACTATAAATCCGTAGGACGTATATGTACGCGCCGCATGTACACAATTTTCCCATGCAATACTCTGTACTGAACCCTCAATAGAACAGAAACCGCGGGTTTTTCCTTTCATTGAAAATCGATTTTTAAAATTTTTTTAAGACCAGCGGTGAGTTATCAGCAAATTTAGCTTTGCAATTCCATGCTTACGGCCCTGGTTAACTAATTTAGCTGTTCTGTTCTTCGCGTCGTAGCTCAGCTCTTCCTTATGCCGTGACTCGTGTCACTGTCCCAAGGAGCTTGTATAGAGAAGGAGGGAGCCAGTAGCCTAGCCCGTTGAAGCTCAAGAGTCTCTTATGGCTGTCAGCCAGAACAGCATACGTGGTTAGCGTATAGTCGTTTCTCAGAGAATAGGCTGCAGCCAGTCGCGTAAGCACCAATCGCATATCAGTAACTGGGTTCGTCTGCTGCTCCCCCGTGAAACTCAGTGCTCCCCCGTCTTTTTCACCAATGAGCGTCTCACAGCTATAAGAGATCTGATTAACTCGCTGGCAATTCTGTAACTGGGCCACAAGGCTCCCTCCTTCTCTATTGAAGCTCCTTGCACTGTCCACAACATATTAATTAGTATTCAGTTTACATTTGCTGAATAAATTTAACTCGGTCTTCTTTGCTCGTAAAGCTCTGCATCTGCAGCTTTGCTTTCCTCTCACGAGAAGTTTCTTCTTGCTGAATAATTCTCTTGGGGTCTTTCCCACTTTGTGCAGTAGGTACATACGGTACCTATTTAGCTTATCCTTTCCACGAGCAATATCGAAGTACTATATCCGTTCCCTTGTATAACTCTGCCGGCATAGTGTACCACATATATTTTGTGCAGCATATACCGGTATTTTGCTGTATACCTACCTATTTCTACGCAAGATCTCTGTATCATAGGTACGCGTAGCCTATATACTTGATATACGCTCGAATAATGAAACCTGTACCGTACCTATATTATTCCCCGTTGGTACTTTTCACAGAATGAGCTCTATTCAACTGCTTAGGATTCCACCTAATACCTAAGTCGGTCTATTAATTCCCTAGTTTATATCTGCTTGCGTTGCGTGGACTTGCATCACTGGCCTGCACTTTCCATTTCCTCCTTTGCATTGTCCGCGTTGCTGCGGTTTTTCCCCTTGCGTTTGGCCTACAATCACTTCGCCACTCACCAACAACAATGCAGCCGTTCCGTGTTTCTCTTGTTTGTGGCTAATTTTTTTTTGCTTGAACCGCGCAAATAACCTGTGCAGCGGTCTTCCCTGTAGGTAACGGTCTGGCGAGTGCGTGCAGGAAGAATATTCTAATTATGATCAGTTGCGGCTCATTGCTACGGAAGTGAGGGTGCTGCTCGCTGCCAATATCTGGGTATTGGTACTGCTTGGGTAGCTTCTATCTTAAATGAACGAGAGCAGGGTTGTCCTATTTCTTCTGCAGGAAATCGTGGGGCCACTTCCAGCCTTAGTGGTTCCGTCAAGAGGTAGCCTACTCATGTTGTACGTATGTATCTACGTATTATACTTGTGTTGCATAACAAATATATAACAATTATGTACTGTTTTTCAGTAGATTATGAGCGTAAGGTGCTTTACAGATTCATGGCAGCTATGGCCTGAAAGCACAAAATTAATAAAACTGTTCAAAATAATTATTTGCTACATGCGGTCGCCGGCATGATTCACTTCTTACTAGCCTTCTGACAAGAATCCTATTATTTTAGCAGAAAAATATATCATCGTTCTTCAAATGTAAATCCGGCCACATTTTTATGTAGGTGGTATTAGTTTGACTGGAATGGACTCCGTTCGAACGCAGAAACGGTTAGATTACCTAGCCAAATCTTTACCCACTACTAAGTGTAGGTGTTGAGTTTCTTTGTTTAGAAGAGGTTTTCTTTACTGCACGGCACCTGCGTTCACTGACACTTGGCCGAATTAGATAGTACCTACCTACGGTTACAGCGTTAGTGTTGAAAGTGAGGGCTGTCCGAGCAGTTTTCTCATTAATATAAAATTTCGAGAAAAGGCCAGCGTCGTAGTGAAGGAAATTGGGTCTTATGATAGCGAAATAACCTATCTGGTTGGGTTATCCTTCTTGATGACCGCCTCATGCACGGGAGAATTCCTCTGAGGGAAAGACTGTGATGTAAATCAACTCACCACAAGGTTGGGCCGAGGCGTCTCGATTTCTGCGTTGTATCCAAAACTGAGTTTGAAGGCACGAGTCCGAGGCATGGGTTGGTGCGTTAGCCGTGCCGCTGCTGGTCCCCTGTCGAATACTTGACTTCTGCCTCCTTACATCAGTGCTTCGTGATACTTGAAAATACCTACTTCGAAGAATCGACTTTTCACTGATATTCGAATTTTAGCCATCGGAACTATCGTAATTTTGGAAATTTTAGCCATCGTAACCATCGTAACTTTGGAAATTTTAGCCATCGTAACCATCGTAACTTTGGAAATTGGAAATATTTGGAAATAGCTATGACACTGACAGTCAACGAGCGCGCGGTTCTGCATGTATTCCGACAGTCTTGAGTAAGGGGATGGCTACTGTCATTCGTATGCTGTAATGTCAGCGCATAGCTCTATTTCTCGAGCTCGTGTAGACTGTTTGCGTAGGAACCTACCGTATTCAATATGTAGATGTTGCGTAGTCGTTAGAAAAGCATCTTTCTTATAGTCCGTAGCCTGTTCATATTCGGCATAGCATAACTATATTCCTCATTATCTTGTTGCACTCAATAGGTAAGTTTTCAAAAATATTGTTCAATCGATAGAATATTATTGTAATCTTAGCCCTAGTTGTTTCAACCTTATTATTGGTCTTGAACACTAATATTATTAAATATCTTGTCTTCCCAGTGCTATTTACGTGTTCAGTGGAAATCGTGTATTCGAGAGAACATCATTATTGCATTCCTTAATTTTTATTTCGTAGATATTCATCATATGCCTGGACTGTTGGATTGTTGAGGCGCAGCGAAGGCAGCTCGAACGAGTTATATCCGTCATATTGTTAGGACTGCTCGATAGGTAGTTGAAAGCATCCAAGGAAGTGCGAGCGTCCGCGTCGCCGAACATCCCACAGAGAAAGTCACACTCGGACCTACCTCCCGCCTGGCTGACCTCTGGCCGCTACCTGGACTGAAGTTGCTGTATCTTGGTAGACTTTCCAGGGGGCTGAAGTCTTCCTACCGGAACTTGGGAAGAAAAACGTATAACAGAATTAGTCATTCGGTAAACCTTTATAAACCAGAAATGTGCATCTTTTATGTCTGTATTAAGTTGGTATTATAGCGGTAGCCCGTTTGTTGGCACTCTGGGAATTGAGGTTCTTCCAATTCCGACTCTGTGTACCACAAAACCTTCGGCTCTGGCTCAACGATCGTACCGTTTCAATGAGAATTCGTAAGTCACGTTCGGTAACACTTTACTACTCTGTTCACTTGCACCAGTAACTCCCAAAAATTTCGAGCTTGTTGCCCTTAGGCTTCCAGATGGAAAGAACGGTTGTTAGCTTCGATCGAGAGATGCGGGAGCTGGGATCTGTAGCCATAGCTAGCTGTGTCGAACTTTGTATTAGATCTGTCTGTCCGGAATCTCGGGTGCTATGCCCTACCAACGGTTGCAGAGGAAAGTAGTACTGTGCTGCAACCGTGCAACCGGGCTGTGACTGTCCAGAAACACTCTTATTTGTTTATTACGAACGGGTCCTAATGCCACCAAGTCTCACTTCCCTTCTTCCTACCACCCTCTTTTGTCTCACCGTCTCCCTGGCTATTCCCTTTGCTCCCAGGGGGCGATGGAGCCCATTCGGGGACCATTGCTATACCTACATGGCAGAGTATATTCATGTATGAGCGAAGGTGTTTACGTGCCAAGCCCCATTGTTTACCCGCACCCGAGGGATTGGCGCTACCGTGTGTATAAATATATGAAGGTATACCTACGTCGCGGGACACGTACGTCGATCGCACCAAGGCCGTTCATGGTTGCGATGTTGCAGTTTCAACTTTGATATTTAGGAGAAGATGTCGATGCCATGATTGTATTTTCATCGATGCTGCAAGAAACTCTTAAAAAATTGCCCTCTGAATCAATTAATTTCCATAACTGTGACATTTATTGCTGTTTAAACTTCGACTTTGGATGGTAGAACTCTTTGGAAATTTATGTTTTGATATAATTTTCTTCGTTACTGAAAGCTTTCTTGATATTTATTCGTAGACAGCCATTTGTCTTCTGTCCGCGGTTTTTCTTCTTGACATGTGGATATAGGCCTACCGTATATTCAATTCCGCCGAGGAGGTTATGTTTTCGTCGAGTTTGTCTGGCTGTTTGTCTGTCTGTCACCAAGATAACTCAGAAAGTTATGGACGGATCTTTAAAAAATTTACAGGGATTGTTAGATATGTTAGCAGGAACAGGTGACTAACTTTTGGTGAAGAACCGTTCGTCCACTTGTTTGTCCGGCTCCTTTTCTTAATGCTGTAGCTCAGAAAATTACAGACGGATTTTTATAAAATTTGCCTGAATTGTTTGGTAGTATATAACGAAGAACAAATGATCAAATCTTTGTTACGATCTGTCAATTCGTTTGTTTGTTTGTCTATGTGTTTTATTTAATGCTTGTAAGCAATATACCTAACTAATAAAGGTATGAACGGCTTTTTAAGAAATTCACCGATGTCAGTAACGTTGAAATACATAGGGCCTAAATGATAAAGTTTTGGTTATGATCGGTTGGTCTGTTTGTGTTTTTGACGAATGTTTGTCAAAATGTGTGTAAGCAGCATAACCTAGCTCGAAAAATTGTAAACGGGTCTTCAAGAAAATTACAGAAGCTGTTGTTACTGTCAGAGGGCACGAATAATTTATTTTGATATTATTTTGATATTGATACAAAAGAAATGATAGTTTCAGAACCAATTTTAATTTTTCATTGCTGTTTCCTTGCTTGACGGGGGTGTAGCCTACGCTCTGAGAGTGCTCTATGTACAGTAGTTGCTGATATACAGTTGCGAGCATAATTAAGGGACAAAAATAAAAAATTTCATATCTCAAAAACTGTAAAAGGTTCAACGCTGGAATTTTAACACAAAATAGGTACTGGGATACCTAATAATATGCTAAGAATTTATTACGATCCGAAAGATAAGAAAAAAGTTACGTATATTTAACTTAGGCCTATAATTATGAATTTAGTGTGAGCAGAATTAAGGGACACTTAACAAAAAACGCAACAAAACAACAAATTTTACAAAACCTTCATACTTAATCTATATTTTGTGAATGATCCTTTATGTTTGATGACTTCAACACATCTTCGAGGGCAAGATTCAGTTAAATTGCGGAATCGTTAAATGTCAATCCTGCCCCATTTCTCTTGAAGCTTTGTCCACAAATCCTCAGTGTTTGTTGGATTTCGAGCCATGACTTTCTCACCCAAGACTTTCCTCAGGTTCTCTATGGGGCTGAGGTCAGGACTTTGAGCAGGCCAGTTAAGAGTCTCCACTACTTCCTCATCAAGAAACCTCAACACACTTTTGGCTTTGTGGCAGGGTGCGTTGTCCTGCATGAAAATGGGGCCGTCAGTGTCAGAATTGTTTAAGATTGGCAAAACATGATCTGTCAAGAGGTATATGCACAGCAGCAATGACACGCGTATTCAGACGGACGAGAGGAGTAGTACCCTTTGCGGAAAACATTCCGAACACCATCACACTACCACCTCCAAATTTAACAGTTTTCTTTGTGCATCTTGGATCGAATTTTTCACCTATTTGACGTCTGACATAGTTATTTCCATCATTCCCGAACAAGTTGAACTTGCTTTCATCACTAAAGTAAACTTTAGACCACCATTCTTGAGGACTGTTGACGTGTTTGTTGGCGAACTTCAA
>LQNS02278171.1:17060409-17074451 GCA_001587735.2 Parhyale hawaiensis | reverse complement strand
TAGAAGAGGCAGTAGCAAAACGGTCCTCTAATGCTGTGCGTTGGATGATCCTATCCAGCCTAGCAGAAGTTTTTCTGGGCCTCCCACGCTTCCGAACACTCGAAACACGTCCAAGATCTTCATAATCTTTCACAATTCTTCCAACAATAGTCTTTGAACGATTTACCTGTTCTGCGATTGCCATGATGCTGAGATTTTGTTTGTGTAAATTAACAATTTTGATGCGTAAAGATTTATCAACTTTTTCCCGGGTAGCCATGATTGCAGTACTTGCAATATTTACATATGACGTAGACAGTCTTCTTCTTCTTTGGAAACGCAAGAAAATGGGGTTACTGAAGATTTAAATTACAATATTTGAAAAGTGTCCCTTAATTCTGCTCACACTAAATTCATAATTATAAGTTAAATATGCATAACTTTTTTCTTATCCTTCGGATCGTAATAAATTCTTGGCATATTATTAGGTATCCCAATACCTCTATTGTGTTAAAATTTCAGCGTTGAACCTTTTTCAGTTTTTGAGATATGAATTTTTTTATATTTGTCCCTTAATTATGCTCGCAACTGTAGCTAGCTTGAAGAAATTTTCTGTCTTAAAATTTTCAGTGATCACAATATACTGTAGTTCTGTGATAAGTTTTTAAGTCAAAGACATACGGAAATGATCAACTTGATCCTGACACGTTGCAGAGAAAATGAACCTTAGTTTTACCTTGAAGAGTAGGTACGAAAACTGCCATTTCGCTATTTATGATATCTCCATTCAAGTTCAGACAGTCTTTACATGCCTGCAGGAGGCTCTAAAGACACACTGACAGCCTTGCCTTAAAGATAACAAAAACTACCCCGTACGCTCTGTACGTCCTTGTGCATGGAACACGTGACGGCTGCTGAGTTTGTGCATGAAGCCTTTGATATTTATTTATGTATACTTCTCGGTCTGCTGCACATTTTTATTATGCGTCTGTAATGGCTGAGATTCAATGCTAAACTAAGAATAATTTCATAAAATTAACATAAGTGTCGGTAGAATCGTGAAATGTTAACGTTTCGGGACGTATCTTTCATCTTCAGAACGTAAAATCATATGAATGTAAAAGTTTAAAAATAAGAGTAATTTGTTTCTTAGATTCACTTCGATGTACAGCAGGGCTGGATGTAATTTTAGATATGCAATGGATACCAAGTTTACGGACTTGGCTCGAGTCCGACTCCGACTCCTTGGGTCCAATCTGTTTCTGTCGGAATCCGTGGACCCCAAAAATTTCTGAATGCGATTGTGCAACCCTGATAGCTACGCTAAGAAAGATTTCACAGTATTGTAGCGTTGCCTAGCATGTGTCTTTATTAAAAGACCCTATATAAGGTAGCTAATTCCCTCAGCGTCAACTTCCTGAAACTCCAGTCGCTGGCTTTCGATTTGTTATATTTGAGGAAGTTCGTTCTGGGCGGTAATGACCAAACGATACAACCGTGAGAGAAAAAAAACTGTTACTTGTCTCAGTACTGCCGTCTCATGCCTAAACCATATTCTGCGCATGCATCATAGCTTTTCTTTTCGGGTTCAACAGCTTTCTGATTCTCGATTCCTTAATTTCTGCCAAAATGTTACCTTGGAATTTTCTTCTAGTAGCTAATTTTTTTTCGTGATCTCAAGTGCAGCATACGATATTTAGCGTCTGTAGAAATTTTTGTGTGGGAAATCGCATTAGGCAGAAGTTGTGACATCGCATATCGATAGGTGAACGGCATTTAGCATTTAGCCGAGAATTTTCTTTGTAAATTGCGTGCCTATAAGGCAAAATTTTGTTGTCACCTATACAGATTAGCGCAGTTTATTGCCGTGTCGAAAGACGCATTGGCACTTCGAAAGTAACTGTTAACTGTATAGATCTGTTTCAGCTATTCAGAGGTCCTGCTTGACTCTACCATGCGGCCGAAAAACGCCTTCGTAGAAAAAGCAGTATGGAAATAACCATATATATACGGTTACTTGCCCGGTAAAGGGTTAATCCTGTCAGGGAGGAACAAATAAAACATCATTTTCTTGTAGGAATAGCGTTTTTTGGAAAGTTGTATGCACACCAGGGCTTCTGTATAGCTACAAGGGCCAGGGTGCTTCAGTATCACGGAAGTCCCCTGCTCCTTGTATTGATTGAATGAGGTGAAGTGGCCTAGTGAAAGTTTGCATGTACGCCAATAGTTTTATATTAGCAGTCAAACTGGGGGATTAAACGATTAGACCATAAACTGATACAATTTATCAGACTACTGAGTCGGAATGACGGACTTCAACTCCTGGGTCTCGCCCATTTTCGACTCCGACTCCTTGGGCCCCAAATATCTCCTACTGTTTATCAAAAGAGGCCCATTTTCATCTGACGCTGACTGGCGACAAGCTAGTGTCCAATTTCGACACCGATTCCTGGCCCATGATATGCAAGACCGTCCGACTTCTTCCGCCTCCTAAGCTCTAACTGTGCGTTTATCGCAGTAGATGAACTGTTTCAAGTCTCTAGTCGACGTTCATTAGCTGCGAGTGCAAACTCAAACCGTTCAGCTTAAAACAAGGACGCCTTCCTTATTTTTCCATTGTTTTCGCTTCAGTCGCAAGCGCTGTTGTCAAAATTTGCGTTCTTGTTTATAAACAGGATTGGCATAGCCTATTTTGGTGCGACCTTCTTAGTTAATTCTAGCAACGAAGTAGAGCATTTACGCATACCCCTTTTATAAGGGCCTTCTGCTGGTGGAAGCGACTTAAATTGGTTTTATATTGTTCTACGTTTTATTTTTCGTCTCAAACTTGATTTACCTCTGGCATTGTTATTAACAACCCTCAGCTAATAAACCCAGCATCTGCGATGCGTTCCTCCAAAGTGTTTACATTTAATACTTCACGCTGCTTTGCTTCATCTGTTGAAATGTTCCCAGTATCAGGTATATTATATAAACAGATATTTACAGTTCTTTGATGTCTCATTTAGCCTACATTGGTAGCGACTAAAGAAAGCGTTGTTTTTTCTAGTTCGAATAACATTTTTTTTAAACGTTCTTTGACGTTTAGCTACTACTGTTTCTGTAAGGGTTACCTATATCTCAATTTTAATATTTGTACTATTTGCCTGTGGATGGAGTAGCCTAAATATTGCAGATTGCACGGTCGGAGGATAAATATATGGTAGCCAATTGAAATATTGTTAGCTGCGTCACGTTTCATGTACCTACCTCAGCTCATCAGGTGAGAGGTTTGAAGCTGATCGAGGTGAGCGAAACTTGTGTTGTGGGTAACGAAATATCAACTGACTGCCATGCCTCTTGTCCAATTCTGCAATTTTAAATATACTGTATGTAATTGTAAACAATTCGGTGTCTTCTTTATAGCTATTTGATGCTCATTTAAACACTCACCTAGATTGATGAATCGCATGCTTATGGCGGATAAGAACTATTTGAATAATTTCATAACCATATGTGTTCTCTTTCCATCACCTATCGACAGTTTCACTGCTATTTTTCTTGTAAAAAACAATTTTTGACCCGATATAGGCTATGTACCTATGTTACGGTATTTTTGTGAGAAACTACTTGTTAGAGCACCTGATGTTATGTTGCTGCCAGACACGGTTTGTTTACTTTCCTGTTACCCAGAAGTCTGTGCAATGTCATGTGGCGACGTGACGCTGTGTTGATTTTATGAGTGAAGGCGCACTGCAAAGTTCAGGCAGTGACCAATACGGTACCCTCTATCGGTGTTGAAGTTGTCGTACCTACTATACTTACTGTATACGTACTAGCTATGCCGCCCGAACTATTAGGTATAAGTATGGAATGAATGTGAAAAAGTAGACGAAGGTCATGTTTTAGCGTTAGCTACTATGTTGTAGATGAGGGTTACGTGTCAACGTTTTTAATCTCAATGTTCCAATTGCCTCATCCATCCGTCAAGCGTCCATTATAATGACTACGCACAGTGAAGTCCCTTGGCAAATCATGCTTTACGCAAACAGGCATGCGCATGAAGGTCATAGGTCAACAGTGTCTCTGTATATGGCAACGCGATTTCCGGATTAAAATATCAAATGAATATCGTGGACTCACTTTTACTATTTTTTTGCGTTTGCTGCTGAAAAGTAATGTCAAATATTGTATATTTCTTTCCGATCAATATTTTGAGCGAGATTTACTGATGTGGAGAGACATAGGAATACCAGTGAAGTTTAATTTGCCGACGTATTGCTAGTGCAAACACACAAGAAAGAACGGTATTGAGTCAGCAAAATGAGTCTAACAAAACACATGCACTCGCAGTGCTTGAAGTGCCGGTACGTTTCCTGTGTATCTTGAGAGGTGCTTCATTTATTGATGCGATGCTCATACCCTTTAACTTAGATCAGGCCTCGTTGTCCAACGCTTAATTATACGATACCGTATCGTGTGCCATTTATGGACGAAGAAGTGACAATGAGACTCTTGATATTACGTAGAGTATATCTGCATGGAAATATTTATTTATGCATATGATATTTACCTCCGCCAAGGAGGTTATGTTTTCGTCGGGTTTGTCTATGTCTGTCACCAAGATAACTCAAAAAGTTATGGACGGATTTTGACGAAATTTATAGGGATTATTAGGTATGTTAGGAGGAACAGATGAATAACTTTTGGTGAAGATCCGTCCATCCGTTTGTTTGTTTGTCTGCCTCATTTTTTCTCAATGCCATAACTCAGAAAGTTATGGATGGATTTTTATGAAATTTACATGAGTTGTTAGGTATATCACAAAGAGTAAATGACCAAATTTTCGTGATGATTTGTTTATTTGTTCGTATGTTTGTTGCTGTGTTTGATTTTGTGTTTGTTAGCGCAATAACTCGAAAAGTTTTGCGTGAATCTTTATGAAACTTACAGGAAATGTTAGTAATGTTAAAAGACATGAATGTTTAAATTTTGGTGCAGATCGGCTGATTTATTTCTATGTTCAAGTTGTGTTTGTCATAATGTTTGTTACGCAATAACTCGAAAAATTTTGAATAGATCTTCATGAAATTTACAGGAGTTGTTTATAATGTGAAAAGGCAAAAATGGTTAAATTTTGGAGGAGATCGGTTGATTCGTTTCTATGTTTGAGTTGTGTTTCTCATAATGTTTGTTACGCAATAACTCAAAAAGTTTTGAATGGATCTTATGAAATTTACAGGAGTTGTTAGTAGTAGGCCTAATGTTAAAAGATATAAATTACTAAATTTTGGTGCAGATCGGTTGGTTTGCTTGTATGCTTGACTTATGTTTGTCATAGTGCTTGTTTGCAGCATAACTCAAGCAGTTATGAAAGGATCTTCAAAAAAATTGCTGAAGCTGTTAATACTAGTAAAAAGCACAAATGATTAGATTTTGAAGCTGATACAAACGAAATCATGGTTTCAGAGCCAATTTGACGTTTTCGTTACCGTTGTCTTACTTGGCGGAGGTATGCGCTCTCAGAGTGCTCTAGTATTTTTATGAAAGCTAACGCTAAATTCATAACTTGAATATGATTGTCGAAGGAACAAAAAATTTTACGTTTCGGTATCCCCAAACGCTAAATTTTTTTATTTCGTTTCGATGGTATTACGGTATTTCTTTTCAGAAGTAAAATCCGTGCAAAACTTAAGCGAAGGGAACATACCAGTGGCGCGGATCTCTTTAAAACCCAGAAAGTTCTCTTGAATAGTTCCTGAAGAACTAACATACCAAATTATATTTGAAAACTGATCCTTATAAGTTAAACAATCTGTGGTGCAATATCACATAATGTAGTACAATAAAAAAATGTAATAGGAAATAAATTAAAAACAAAAGTAGTGTTTGTCCTGCAGACACTGATTGTCAGTATATCCTCTTACTTAGAAGTGCTACTGATACTGGCCCCCAGCTCAACATTTCAGGGTTCATGTTCCCCGTAGTCCCCCCCCGGCTGCGCTACTGGAACATAGTACCTACTACCGTGGTCTTAGATTAGTTTGATACCTGTGGGGTATGTTTTTGAAATACAATATATTTTAACCAAGTAAAAAACATGGATGTTTAAAATCTACAATGTAGCTAGTAGCTTCATGTTTTACAACTATGAATTAATATCCTAGCATCAGTCTCTCTTAGCAAAACCACTGGTCTCTTTCTGTATTGTTCTGCTATAGGTATTTAAGATAGCTGCTCGTTCCTGATCTCTCATAAACTACGATGCTCGTATAGTTCTCTGCATGATATCAATGCATAGCGCTAGTATAACGGCATCTTTTTATTGCTTATTATGAAACGCGTCTTATTACCTCCGCCAAGGAGGTTATGCTTTCGCCGTGTTTGTCTCTCTGTCTCTTTGTCTGTCTGTCACCAAGATAACTCAAAAAGTTATGAACCGATTTGGATGAAATTTACAGGGATTGTTAGGTATGTCTGGAGGAACAGATGATTAACTTTTGGTGAAGATATGGCCATCCGTTTGTTTGTCTGCCTCATTTTTCTCAATGTCATAACTCAAAAAGTTATGAATGGATTTTGATGAAATTAACATGAGTTGTTAGGTATATAACCAAAGAATATATGACGAAATTTTGGTAATGATCCGTTTGTTCGTTCGTTTGTCACTGTTTTCAATTTCATGCTTGTTAGCACAATAACTCAAAAAATGATGAATGGATCTTTATGAAATATATAGGTGTTGTTAGTAATGTTTGAAGACATAAATGATTAAATTTTGGTGCTGATCGGTTTGTTCGCTTGTATGTTTGACTAATGTTTGTCATAACGTTTGTTAGCAGTAGCCTATAACTCAAAAAGTTATGAACGGATCTTCAAGAAAATTGCACAAGCTGTTGTTACTATCAAAAGGCACAAATGATTAGATTTTGGAGTTTTTACAAAAAAAAAAATTATTGTTTCACAGCCAATTTAAATTTTTTGCTACCGTTGCCTCGTTTGGCGGAGGTATGCGCTCTGAGAGTGCTCTAGTTTTTCTCTGTTGTTACCGTAGCACTGATATTCTGAAATTGCTTACCTACTTTTTATAAATGTCGTGAGATTATTTTCCTCCGCTGTTGCTACTATCGCCTTCCTTCGAATGAAACTGTTAGGCCGTTTTGATTTAGTTTTTCTCATGAGAAAGCTATCTAGCTCTCTTTCGCGCACTGCAGCTGCATGCCACCGTAGCTGCTGGCCTAACCACTGGCATTTATGTAAGGACACGCCAGCTTTCTGCCGAACGTGTAATGGCTAAGTAACATAATACTTGGTGCTTTCCAAAATTAGAACACTGTAGTCGAAGGAATGTGTGACGTTATGGAAGAACTCATACTGAGAAAATCGCTTATGAAACGCTAAACTAATGCTGAAACAGATTAATATTTCAATTGTTGCGAGTGAAACACGACGTGAATGCCACATGTCTCGCGTTCTATATACATAGCGCCTTCACAAGTCTATTTAAATTTGTGTAGCTACTTTTCTCCAAATCAAACTACTTATCTATCTATCTATCTCACAGCGTTTCACATTGTTATCGCACCACCAGCGTATCTTCTTGATGCCACTTTCAATAAACCTTTTCTCTCAGCTTTCGGTAGCTTTATCGTAGCCCTGGTACCATGCAGTTACGTATCTCTTATTAGCGCCACACCTCTTTAGGGCAACTTTCTGTATTATTGTCATTGCTTAAGCTTCTTTTCCTACCATCACTATTTTACTGGAACAAACTTCTTAACTCTGTTTATTATCTTAGACTTAGTGTTTCCTTTGCCATGTCTCAGGTGCTGCTTTCTGAAGTAGGTACCTAGGTATTGGCGCAAAGTACCATCGCGATTAAAGCACGCGTTCCCCAACATCTTTAACTCTAGTACCTACCTATAACACAGTAAGGCATCTTTAACTAAAGCCTCGCGTCTGACAACTCACTGTCTTATTGTCATTACACTGCAGTGCAATACTACGCAGTTCTACTATCGCAGAACCATTCCCTAATACACATCATTATACGCTCGCTGTACGCTCTACCTCACGTGGTCGATGCTCGCTCTCTATCGCTCCAGGCTCCCCGCCTCTTGCACCACCCCAGCAGCTTCAGACTTTCCCTTTCATGCAATTACATCCGTGCTTGCTTGCTTACCTGTGTCCCGGATGGAAACTAGTGCAACAAGTAAGCTTTGTGTGGCAGCGGGGAGGATGCTTTAGAAACCTTTTTTCCGGCGACAGTTGGCCGTAACCTCATTTGGCCATGCTCTACTGTATGCCTGGCTTATGCAAAGGTTTTTTTTCGTAGGTCTACGCTAGGAAAAGGAATATTTTAGTAAAATAACAAAGCTTGGTATGAAAAAAGTTGAAATATATGTTTGTCCCAACCTCATTTTACCAACCATTAAGAAACAGAAATTACTGGCTCTATGCTACGAAATAGAGTTTTTTAACTTGGAAAAACAGGTTCTTTTGGCCATGTTGCAAAGTGCAAAATGACTTCTAATTTAGTGTCCCAGCAATTTAAATTAATCTCAGAAATTCCCTGGTGAATCTAGCACTATTTAGAATATAAATTGCTCTTGCAGATGTACTAGGCATTGAAAGATAAAAATCTATGACTGCATTTGCATACACTTTTAAATATGCTCTATTAATGCGTAAATTTAAATATATGTGGTAAAGAGCAACTAAATTTTATATGACAAATTCATTCTTCCGGAAATGTGTCCAGTTCGTTGGACGCGATGATATGACTTTCAAAGGAGCCATAGATATTGGGTATGTACTTATCACGGCAATTTGCGAACATTGTTCGTTTGTAAAGCTCTGTGCACACGTAGCAGCTTTTGTTGCCGCTACCGACCTTTAGCCAACTTCATTAATCTGACTGTGCAGTCCTGGCCCCGTGACTTCAGCTCGACGACTGTGAACATCGCGCACTAATTCTTAAAATCTTTATGTGCTTAAACTGCTCATAATTAGGAGTGACAGCTATAGTTGAAAGTTCACCGTTACTACTTGCTTTGGTAGAAATATTCTAGTAGGTAATGCAATTTTCAACAATTTTTTATACAGTAAAATTTTGCCCAAGCCAATGCCGTAACCCGGCTACGTAAACGGAACGGATCAGCTGAGTTGTCTCTAGGCTGCGCTAGCGGCAACGAAAGTTGTTACGTGGGCAACTACGTGGGCACTGGGCTTAAGAAATCAAAGTACTAATGCGATAACTAGTGTGCTCACCGTGAAAAATGACTGCGAAATTTGGGTGAATTTGGTCCCTTTGCAAAGTTTGTCATTTATTGCAATCTGGGATATTTTGAGAAGCTTGAACACTTTTCATCAAAGCTTGCCAGGAAAAATGTAAATTTTTATTCATAAATACGTTGTATCGAAAAATAAATACACTTTATTAATTTTATCAATATTATTGAAATTCTGCTGCTACTGTTTTGAACCACTGCCGACTAGCATATACTGCTATACACTTTCTGCTTGTCTGCTCCAGTTTTTTACTAATAACTATGCTGTAGCAGTTGCGGACTACATCGCTGCTGTTGCTGACTTCATTGCATCATGTATTGAAGTTACTGATGCTGCTCTGTTATAAGCAACTACTGACAACTCATTGTTGACTAAGTGGACTAAGTGGCAAGGAGACCTGGCTGAATTTCCCTGCTCGTACCTACGTGCCGGCCGCTCCCGATAAAAACTCGCAGCTGCCGTTAGAGAGAACACTTGCGTGTGCTCTTGTGTACAGCAGCCACAGCTGATGGTCTGATGTACTTCCTGTAGTACGTAGCTACAGTGTGGTGCAATATCACCTAGTTCTTCTGCCCAGCAGGCACAGCTGAGGAGCATATGTAAGTCTTGCAGTTTGGTGTAAAATCGCCTATACCGCGTAGTTTTCTGCTTGCCGTACATCACGGCAATGTGAGTGTATTTTGTTAATTTAGACGTTTAGATCGGCATCTCTTCGGAGGTATGCTTGCCCGATTTTCTGTGAGTGACAAGGCATACCTAAGTAAACCATTTTGGGTTTGTATTTAGATAGTACGGCTCCTACGAGAGCTTCTTGGCATAATTTTTAGAATACGCTTTCTACATACTAATTTATATAGGAGTAGTTTCTGAGAAAAAATACTCTTGTTGGCAAATAAACTTTAGAAGTTTAACTTCTAGTTACTGCAGCTACTCTGTCCCGGAAAAGTAGGTATGTGACTTACCTCAAAGTTTGCGTTAACTTGGGTATCGTAAGTTCAGAATATGCTGGCACAGGGTCGGTTTAGCTAGAATAGACTATAGGTGCCTGACCTAAACTTAGATCGAGGCACACACATAGAATGCAGGGACAGGTATTGTATAGTCAGTCTGTGGCACATGTATTTTACCTCTCAGGTACGCTACATAGGTACCTACTATACCTGCACAATGCAGCTACTCCATCTCCCACCGTAAAACGAACGCATGGTATTTGGTAGCTACGTACGTCAACAACACCCGGCACAGGTGTAGCTGTGCATGGTGGTACTATTGTTATCTAACCTTATCTGTGTCCGCTCTTTGTTGGTGAACTTGTCTGCGCTTATTCGATATAGGCTTCCTGTTTCAATTTTTCCTGCTTTTGGTGGAGCTGAGTGGATGTGGTTCGTTGCCTAACGTTATGTAGGTAGCTATACGTTCGCCTGATACAGGTGAGCGCTCGTTAATTGGTGCAGTTCTCGATTTTGTAAGGCTTTTTTTTTCGTGTTTTTAATTTGTATGCGCTGACGTATGCGTGTATTGTTATTGCATCACGTTACGAACGGTTTATATGCGAATTTATCGTGCTATTTACGTGAGTAATTCGCATTCCATTAGTTTTCTGTGCTTATTTTTACAGTTTAACTGTGGAGTTTATGCTCCTAAATATTTTTTTAATTTTTAAATTAATATTCTACTCCACGAGCGTGCATTGCTGCCTGATTTTGCGAGCACTGTAAGAAATTGCCTGGCGGGCTGCTTGTACAGTTTTGTACTCACTTCATTTTGTTTTCACTGTGCTTAAGTTCTCGTCTTAAGTAGTGCTTAAGCAATTTTAGTGTATTTTCTTTTCATGTCCTACATAGTTTTACAGGCTGCTATTATATACGTCTAAGCTATCCGTAACTATGTCAATAATATGCGTTTCTTCTTTTTTTTCAGATAAGAACTTTTGTGTCTAAGGGATACATATATTGGATGCTCGAAAGATTTAAAGCGTGACAATTGTTACCTCGTCTTTTACCTTTAATTGTGTGTAGCTGTCCCAATATTATAGTGTGCAAGCTTATGAAGTGATACATTATAGTAGCTAATCCTCTTGATGTCGTACGTGTTGTATTATGTGAAAACAGAAGTAAGTTCACATGAATTCCTGGCGTAAAAACCCTGTAGCTACGACTGCAGTTTCCATTGTCGAAAACCCCATTCGTTTGACTGTAAATTAATGAGTGGTGGTATTAATTAAAAGTAATAAGAAAAAAAAAAACGGAGCCCGTGGACGGGGAACAGCATATCAAGTCCAGCCCCATGAATGGACCAGCGACATTATGACCATCAGCAAAGATATTCAGCATCTTCTCGAAGGTACGTGCCTATTGTATTGATGTGTTGTTTAATTTATACATAGATATAGCTGATTTTTTATGTTGCTCTCAACATCACCTGGTATTGTGCAAAAGGGAAGCTCATTCTTCTGCGACGGTATTCAGCTGAATTCAGCTGCGACGCTGCCGAATGCACTTAATAAATGGTACAGTAATTGTACTGTACTGTGATTGTACGGTACTGTACTCTAATTATACCGTACTGCACTCTACTGTAATTGTACTGTGCTCTAATTGTATACTGTACTCTACTTGTACTGTACGTTACCCTAATGAAACTGTAACTATAGGGCTTACTGTAACTGTGCTCTTGCCCCTCATCGAATTGACTGTAACAAATAGAGCTTCTTCTAATTAAAAATAACTGATTCCATTTCGTTTTCAACTACTTGAGTTTTACAAGTAGCAAGTTAAATTTCATTTGCGACAAATGGGTTACTTTAAATATAAATAGAAAGTAAAACTGTTGGGGCAAACGTAAACACTGGACAAAACTGTTGGAGCAAACGTAAACACTGGACAAAAATACCTATGGGTCCACAACCAGGTCTTGTTCGTCAATTTCGTGTTTCTTCAATGTGGTTTTATGCGGAAATCGGATAGCCTGCCAGTTAAGACAAGTTATTACCGCCTTCGGAGTACCTATCCACAAGAATGTCTTATTTTTCCTGTGTCTGTGTATCTGTCCTTTCCAGACTTATTCCTGTACGTTATCGCTCAGGTGCGTCTCGTGTCAGAACGCATCGTTCATTGTGTGGGCGCGCTGTAGACGTACTAATTTGTAGTCTGTATGCTGCATTCAGTCCACTGCGGTGGGACTTGATGGGTTGCGGGCTGGGAAGTCCCGATGCATGCGCATTGGTTCTAGCAATTGCAGTGTCAACAATAAAGGAAATCCTTAAACTTTATCTACTGTAGACAAGAGTACAAAAGTATATTTGTTTCGCTTTTTTGAACGTCGAGAGCCTGACGTTTCAAACTTCATCCATCACTACTTGACTTGCAGAAAGCTGTAAAAGTTTACGGTTAATGTGCATATGGTGTACGGTACCTATACCGTAGTTACCGCTACCATAATTACGTTTTATTTATATTGATAGTGGCACGACAATTCGTACTGTTTTTGCAAGAATTTTGTACAGCTTTAATAGCTGAAGCTCAGCGGTTAATAGCCATAGGCCTAAGTGTTGTAGTAACTGAAGCCGTGCGTTTTAATATCAATATTTGTTGTAGCAGTCACAGTCAGAGTCAGAAATTGGCAACATTTAGGAGTCGGTGACGCAAAATAACTTCGCCTAGGAGTCGGTGTCAGAAATTGGCTACACGTGGGAGTTGATATCGGAAATTGGCAACACCTAGTAGGCCCTAGTCGGTTTCGGAAATTGGCTTCACCTTGTAGTCGGTGTCGGAAAATAACTTCTTCTAGGAGTCGGTGTCAGAAATTAGCTAGACCTAGGAGTCAGCATCGGAAATTGGCTTCATCTAGAAGTCGGTGTCGGAAATTGGCTGGACCCGGGATTCACAATCGGACTTTATTCATCCGACTCAACAATCCTGGTCTTATATATACAGCAGCTATGCTAGTACATTTAATGATTCACGCTGTTGATGCCTTGCTCTATTTTACATAGATACTGGTGTGCAAAGATAGGGTAACGTCTTACTGAATTACATAGTGTAAATTGCGCCGTATAATGCATAGCTATTTTAACTGTTTTACCGAAAATTTTGCGTTACATACCGTAATTTTGGTTCATATTGATAGTTGGCCATTATTCATAGACTGAACTCCTACATGTGAAGAATTCAAGTTATTTAAAGACCAAAATGTTAAGAATTTCCTCCCAGTGAAGTACTGGGGTTACCTACTCTTAATGACAAGGAAACTTCTGCGAGCGATGTGGCTATACGTAGCTGAGTGGCCCCTCTCCAGCTTCTACCCTGTGGGTGTGTCCCTGCATTGGTCCGTTGGATGCTACCTTTATTGGTCAGTGAGTTGTCTATCCTCCGACCCGATGTGGTGCCTCTGCTTGGTGCCACTCCTGTGAGGCCCTGAGCATGTCACCTGTTTCGCTGTACCTGTGTGCTGTGGCTGTACCTGTGCGCTGTGGCTGTACCTGTACGCTGTGGCTGTACCTGTGCGCTGTGGCTGTACCTGTGCGCTGTGGCTGTACCTGTGCGCTGTGGCTGTACCTGTGCGCTGTGGCTGTACCTGTGCGCTGTGGCTGTACCTGTGTGCTGTGGCTGTACCTGTGTGCTGTGGCTGTACCTGTGCGCTGTGGCTGTACCTGTGCGCTGTGGGTGTACCTGTGCGCTGTGGCTGTACCTGTGCGCTGTGACTGTACCTGTGTGCTGTGGCTGTACCTGTGTGCTGTGGCTGTACCTGTGCGCTGTGGCTGTACCTGTGCGCTGTGGCTGTACCTGTGTGCT
>LQNS02278171.1:17007865-17019536 GCA_001587735.2 Parhyale hawaiensis | reverse complement strand
TTTATGGGAGCAACTTGCATCGGTGCTGGTTCAGGGATATTCGCAACATTTTCAACAGTAAATACAGAGGTGAAATAGTCGTTCAAGACTGTGGCTTTGTCTCTTAGGTCATTGGTGAAAGCATAATGTGTAAGATCTGGCATTCGAAGAAATTCATGAAAATACAACAGCCGCGCAAAAAAAAAACAATGTCATCATTATTTTATAACAGTCATATGCTTCATAAACGTCCATCTATAGCCTTGATGCAGGCATTTGTTCGAATTTCTCTGTGCTCTCTAACTGCAATTATATTTTTCTTCATTTCCAAACGGATACCGATATTGAACCAAGTATTTTTTCTTAAGGCCGTCAAAGTTTAGAGAAGATTTATAGCTACATACCTAGTACTAACTAATTACCCCCGCCAAGGAGGTTATCTTTTCGTTGAGTTTGTCTCTTTATCTGTTTATCTCTCTTGTCTATCACCAAGATATCTGAACAGGTTATAGATGGATCTTAACGAAATTTACAGGGATTGTTAGATATCTTAGGAGAAAAAAATGCTTAATTTTTGGTGAAGATCCGTTTATTTGTTTGTTTGTCTGCCTCTTTTTTCTTATTGCCATAACTCCAAAAGTTACTTAACGGATTCTTATGAAATTCACATGAGTTGTTAGGTAGCTATATCACAAGGAGTAAATGACCAAATTTTTTTTTACGATCCGTACATATATTTCTTTGTCACTGTATTTGATGGTTAGCAAAATAACTAAAAAAATTGTGAACGGATCTGTATTAATTTCACATGAATTGTTAATAGCGTTAAATGATATAAGTGTTAGAATTTTGATCGGTTGGCTTGTTTGTGTTCGACTAATGTTTGTTGGAATTTTTGTTAGCAGCATAACTCGAAAAGTTATGAACGTATCTTCAAGAAAATTACAGAAACTGTTAACATGAAGGCACAGATAATTAGATTTTGGTGTTGATACAAAGGAAATAATAGTTTCAGAACCAATTTAAATTTTTCATCACCTTTGCCTTGCTTGGCGGAGGTATGCGCTCTCTGAGTGCTCTAGTTAACTCTCTGACTATGTAAACTGCCCGAACAAAAAGCCAGCTGACGAACTACTCTAACAAAAAACTAACTATAACCAACTACCAACCGAACCCGCTAGCTAACTAACCAAGTAGCTTACAGCATGGTAAGCGCAATAATAAAATGCTGTATTGAAGCAAGGCTGTTGCCTGTGCCGCTCCTACATGCCGTACTGTTCGCAAGTACCTAACGGAGGCGTGTAGGTCGCATCCGGCCCCGCTGCTGACGTTTGGAAGTAATTCCTGGGAATATAGAATCACCGCGGCCCTGCTCACCTCGTCTTCGGTGCCACGGTTGCCAGTTTGCATTACCATGCTGCCACGGTTGTCAACTGCTATTTCGCATTACCATGGTTCAACGGTTGGCAACTGCTATTTTTCATTATCATGGTGCCACTGTTGCCAACTGGAATTTTTCATTGCCATGGTGCCACGGTTGCCAACTGGAATTTTTCATTGCCATGGTGCCACGGTTGTCAATTGGTATTTTGCATTACCACGGTTGGCAACTGGTGTTTTTCATTACCAAAGTGCCATTGTTACCAACTGGCATTTTTCATAACTAGCTGGTATTTTTCATTACTACTGTAGATGGTGCCACGGTTGACAACTGGTATTTTTCTTTACCATGGCACCCAGGCTACAAAACTTGTATTTTATTCATTGCCGCCAAATTTTATAATCTTTGCACTTGTTGGCAAGTTTTGCAAATTTGATCGTAAATGAGATTGAGCGGTTAGATATTGAGGTAGGTAATGCAGCACTGATAAGCAACCATGAATGCTGATTGTCAGTTGTAATGCGGTTGTACTGAAACCTTCAGCTTGGCCGTGAATACAATTGAACTTGCATGGTAATCGTCTCTCGGGAGATTGAACATTCGTGAAGTTTATTTTCTATACTTGGGATGCTTCCTGCTGAACGAGTGTCAAAATGCCATTGTTGCCATCATGTGTGACGATTCCATTTTATATCTGCCGGACTACTGATTTTATGTCTCCATTGAATGAGCATCACTGTCTTCTAGTGTGGGACCACATTGTGCTATCGCACTCTCAGCTTGATGCGAGGATGTGCAGCTCGCACCTCGTTCCTATATATATCTAAAGTCGGTACCATAGATACGGTTGCATGAACGACTTACGAGTTGCACATTCTCGAATCCAACTGTGCGCACGAATGTATACTGTGGCTCCGGCTCGAGTCACATTTTTCTTCATTTACCAACAGCTATTAAGATGGGCGCTTAAAGCGGCCTGCGGCCCATCGTCAAGTGTACAAATGGCTGGAGATCACAGACTTCCCTCCATTTTTTATACATGCGGCCGGGTAACACGTGCCCGGCCTCTACTAACCATAGTGCACCACTTTCTCTATTGTTTGTCCATTAACGCGTCTTTCTTAGTAATTTTGTTTCGTTAGGCGGAGCTTTTAGTCACACGTAAACAAGGCCTAATATTCGGGACCTATTTATGCCTAACTTTTGAATTACTCCCCTTTTAGTAATAGTGAACCGCACTCTTATTTAGATAGTGCATTAACTCTTAGCTAATCTCTCACTGGTTATTTATGTTCTCATAATGTTGAATTCTTCACCAGGTACCTTTGTAATTATGCTACTGGTAACGGACACTGTAGTCGGTTTATTAAATGCCTGGCATTTCATCCCATCTTGCTCATGCTTGTAGCCTTCACAAGGGCTCTTTCTCCTATAGAAACACAATAGAAGAGATATCCTTGTATCGGAACAGCAAAGCCTGAGTATGATTGGGTTAAACCTGTTGTATTTTTGATAAAATAAATAAAAAAGTAGATCTGCAGGGATTGCCACTCACTGTTATAAAATTAATGGATGTAGTAAGTTTTGTAACGCCTCACGCAGGGTGTTGCTGTGTGCTCTCACTTGGTGATCACGGCACCCATATCAGTCAAACTACTCTCATGCAAAATTTTTTGCCGCCCCAGAGGCTGTTATACAATTTTAGCTTATCCGGCGGCTGGGAATTCTGCTAGGGATATGATTCTTTGACTCTCTCTTTTATTTTATTTTTGTTTCTTCTTTCTTTCTCGCTGGTGTCTTTTCTTTGTCTATTTTTGTTTCATTCCTTTACTTATTTCTTTTCTTCATTTAATTCGGTCTTCATTCTTTCGTTCATTCTTCTTTGCGTATCTACATTTTCTTTCGGCAATCATTTCTTTTTTCTGTCGTTATGTTGCTTTGCTCGCGCACGTGGCAATATTTCAGTGATGTTTAATTTTGGTTTCCCCACCACCAGATGTCCACCACTACCTGTCCTCGGTGCTGCCCGACCACAGCCTGCCACAGGCCGCCGAGTGCCAGCGCCTGCAGATCCTGGCACAGCTGCGGGACGTTGCCGCCAGGTATCCTACACTCACCTTCGGCCCCGCCGGCGCTGGTGACTCCCCCGAAAAAATTATCGAAAACAAGGCCGTTACTTTAATCGAAAACAACGACAGTGGCTCCATCGACAGCACCGCAGCCTCTCGGGGCCTCGCTTTGATCAACGGAGGTAGAAAAGGTATATCGTATAGCCTATGCATGCCGTAATGTACCTGCGGTATGATCTTGGTTCGTTTTTGTTTTGGTATGTGTTTTCTAGCTAGTTTTTTTATGATATATTTTCCTCCAAGCTACCACTAGTGTCATAATGAAGAAAATTATTCATTTAATAAAATAATGCAAATATAACAATTTGATGTGCTTGTAATTATATACTGTGTATATCTGTCATTTGGCATTGGTAATAATATTTAACTTAGCCTATACGTATCAACGATGATGCATAGGTATAATACGTGGTAGAAGTGGTAGAATGTGGTAGAATTTAAATACAATGGTAACAGCGCGCGATGGAAATCTCCTTGTCTCTTTTTAGCTAATTGTATGCAACTCTACTTTTTCTTGCCTGAAACAATTCTAAAATAAAAAAAATCCGTTTATATTGATCCAGACACATTCCAAATAAAGACTGAACACAATTAAACAGAATCTCATTTTTATTTTTAAACCATAATAATACTAAATGTATAATTCTTTGTTGTGATTGCTGTCACTAGTTTACACCTAAGTTTATGTTTCTCATTTTGTTTGAATGTAGTAACTTTTCCCATTATAGTCAACAATATGTACCTCTGTGTTTCTGAATTTTAAACAAATGAATAGTCTAGGCAGCACACTAACATTTACCCCTGCCTATACTTGACAGTAGTGAAGAGAAGTGGCAGCGTGAGCAGTAGAAGCAGCAGTGGCAGCTACACTAGCACTAGTTACACCAGTAACGGCTACACCAGCGCTAGTTACGCCAGCAATGGCTATGGGTCATACGAAGGGGGCGCCGCTCCCGCTTCTGGCCATGATGTGGTGCAGGAGGATATTTACGAAGACTTCGACACGGTCGTAAGTTGCGACTCTCAGATTGTAATATCCATAAGAGTTACAATATTGGCAATGCGCATAGCGTCCAATTATTACCTATGTGCGATTTCAGTTTTGAAGGTGGCGTTATTTACGATTCTGAGATTGTAATTTTCTTAAGAATCACAACATTGGAAATGCGTTAGCTGTACTAAATTACTACATATATACGGTTTCAGTTGTGAAGCTATCGTAAGTCGCAATTTAAAGACTGTGATACTTTCATAAGTTGCCAGTTTGAAATTCGTTACTAGCGTAGAGTACAATTTTATGATTTCAGTGTTAGATCTGTAATAAGTTATGAGTTACTATAGGGGTCCTGAAGCTCTGGCCATTTCCAATTTATGACTGACGGCTGCGGCAGAATATCTTAGGTGCGATTGGTTTATAGCAGTGATGAAAACGTTGAATGTTTCAATTTTATGGTTCCAGTTGTAAAACTGTCTGAAGTTACGATTTAGGGACTGTGATGCTCTGCTAGATTATGATATGGGCCTTGGGAATACTCGTAAGAACCCAGCGGTTTAACGGCTCCTTTGAGTATCTATCGTTGGGTGTGCTGTACATCGAACTTCCTAACAATAACAGTGTCTTGTGTTGAGGTGAATGCGGTTTACTCACTTTAGCGAAATCATCTCACATGATTAGCTTTAACTTGTCCCGGACTTCGATCTTGAGCATTGGGTTCTCGACTTTGGATCGAGTTGTAAGCGTTCATTGCACACTGATTACGCCGCTTCAACTGTGATATCTTTGTGATCAACGCCTAAAGCCCGATTGAAAGCGGCGAATTAACATCGCAGCAGTAAAGTTATGAAGACGTTAAATTTAATGGCAAATTGGCAATATACTTCCAGTGGGCTGAGTGATGAAGACTGCTGGTTCAGTCATTGCCTCTATGTTGGGCGTCTATTCCCCAACCATGGAAGGAAGTCTCGTAGTGCGGCAATATAGCGGCAGCAGTTCTATCTCGCCTATATTGCACTGTGGGGCACTGTCCTACTCAGAATTTGGGACAGTTGTGGGGCGCAGTTAATCTCGAGCCTTCCGCTTATGACGCCACAGCACATGTAATCTGGTCGACTGCCGCCATACAACACTCCTCTACGCCCTTGAAGGGATTTATTTGCAGCACAAACAAGTGCCTTTAGCTATCCAAGTGGTGGTTTTTGGTTAAGGTGACTTCACCGATCAGCTCCATAAGATGATCCCGCTCACTGTGGGCGACTAGAACACACATACTGTTGGCGTAATTTTAAAGTTTCTTGTCATGTGCAGAGACTGGCGACTCAACCGCCACCGAGTGTCGTGAGTCCGTCAGCGGCCTCGGACACCGTGAGCTCACCGTCGACCCCAAACGTTTCTTCTTCCTTCTCGCCATCTCACCCCATCATCGCTACCCTACGGAACAGTCTCACGTATGGCAAAAAAGACCGTAAATCTGGCCTTGGCAAATGCAAGGGCTCAGACGATGCAAAATCTCGCAAGGCCGGGAAAGATAAGAAAGCAAAATTGAATGATGTAGATGCCTCATCGACTGCTGGCGCAACGGAAGATATCGAAGAAACGTTTTCCACTGCCGAAGATAATCATGGCGACAGACAAGAAGTCATTGAAGCTGACGAATCAGATGATGGTGCTGAGGAAGACTGTGAAATAACCGAACCAGCACCTCAGTTACCAGCTAAGAAAGAAGGGAAGTTTAACTTTAGAAGAGCGTCCCGGGATTCCAGGGAAAAAGAAGACGTGGCTTACGTCGACGAAGAGGCTGAAAATAACTACGTCAAAGGCGTGCGGCCGATTCCCTTCAGTTCCAATATCGGTAAGGGCTATTAGAAGTTCTGAACTTGTACGGAATTTGCTATAGCAAGTTAGCAACGCTTGTATTTTGATGTAGTTCATCAGCAACATTTGATCATTTCATTTTTTATTCTTAGTAATGGAGGTATTTTGAATGTAGTTCATCAACAACATTTGATCATTTCATTTTTTTATTCTTAGTAATGGAGGAACAACAGCGAATTATTGTACTGGCCAACGATAAGTTTGTTGTATTGGTTGATTACTCGACGTACTTGCATTGTTTTATTTTCATTGTTAAGAGGATTACTAGCTGTTGGCAACTTGGCAACCCAAGCTGTTGGTTACCTACCTCCGGCGAGGAAATTATATTTTTGCCGGGTTTTGTTTGTTTGACTGTTTGCAACACAACTCAAAAAGTTATTGACGGATCTTTGTGAAATATAAAGGAAACTTTAGGAATATCACGAGGAATAGGTGATCAAATTTTGGGGTTGATTCGTTGCCTGGTGGTACCTCTTGGGAGTGCAACTCAAGTTACCTCCGCCAAGGAGGTTATGTTTTCGCCGGATTTGTCTGTCTGTTTGTTTGTCTTTGTGTCTGTCACCAAGATAACTCAAAAAGTTATGGACGAATCTTGACGAAATTTACAGGAATTGTTCTCTATGTTAGGAGGAACAGATCATTAATTTTGTGAAGATCCGTTTATCCGTTTGTTTGTTTGTTTGCCTGCCTCAGCTTTCTTAATGCCATTACTCGAAAAGTTATGGAGTGATTTTCATGAAATTTGCACGAGTTGTTAGCCACGAAGAATAATTGACTAAATTTTTGTTATGATCTGTTCGTTCGTTAGTTTGTTGCTGTCTTAATTTTATGTTTGTTGGCTCAGCGACTCAAAAAGTTATTAATGGATCTTTATGAAATTTACAGGAGTTGTTAGTTATGTTAAAAGACATAGGTAGATGATTAAATATTGGTGCAAATCGGTTTGTCCGTTCGTCTGTCTGATTTATGTTTGTCATAATGTTTATTAGCAGCATAACTCAAAATCTTATGAGCGGATCTTCATGAAAATTGCAGGAACTGTTAACACTATCAAAAGGCACAAATGGTTAGAGCTCGGTGTTGATGCAACGAAAATCAGGGTTTCAGAATCCATTTAAAATTTTCGTTATCGTTGCCATGCTTGGCAGAGGTATACGCTTTCAGAGTGTTCTAGTTTAGTATTGGGGTGTTCGCAAACGGATATCTGTATATAAGATTGTGAATTAGCATTGTGCAGTTTAATGCAAGTTTAATATTATTGCAGCGTGCTGTTCCCACCACGGAGGTCTTCACAAGAAGACCAAGAGCATCCTGAGGCCCTGGCGCTTTCATCACTGCGTCCTGGCCAACGGCCTTCTTTTCCTTTACCATAAGGAAGCTGATCAGAGGCAGTATAAGGTGAGGTGTTGCTGGTATTGCTTCCAAGTGTTGTTTTGTTTGGGCATAGTTCGAATTGAGGCGCCGTGTTCACAGAAAGAAAGAAAGAATACTCATTTATTTCTTTTATTTCTCTCCGAGAAGAGTTTATCATCTCCTAATACTAGTGCGTCTAATTAGCTTAGTACTATTACATCTGATATAAGATAAACAACATGGTAGCTAGTACCGCATGGCACAACCTACATTGTAAGCCTGCCATACGGCCGTACTGATGTGAAGAAACATAGTATTACCGTTTTTAAACCGCATCTTTTGATTTCGGATACGGCATTATCTGTTTAATCTCATTTTGCCTAGAAAGTACATATGTATGAGCAAAGTGCAGTGCTATATAATTATTGGGTAGCATTATCACGGTTCAGCCAGTTTCCGGCTCCGACTCCTTGGACTCCAAGAACATTCAACTCCTACTATTTTTCTGAATAAACTACGCTCATTTTCACCGACTCCGGCTCTTTAACCTTAGGTATAATTATATAAATTAAAGTTCCCCAAAATTTAGTGAAGTAGTAAAATTTTTGTAGCTACGTTGATATATAGTTGTACTTGTATACAGTTTATTAAACAGTGTGATAAAGAATAATATCTTTTTAGTATTTGTTTATTTATCTGTCCATTGTTTGCCACTCTAGCTGAAAATATGTCTGGGTTAGAGACTGTGGCATTCCTGTCACGCTCTCTTGAAAATCGTTAGCGAAAAAGTTACCTAGTTGCAGAAGATGGCAGATACGGTTACTTCAAATTTGACTGTACTTTTTGTTTTGCCATCGTATAAACGCAGATTGCTTGTGTTAGCACGCTTTTGCTTCTTAACTATCAGTATATTCCAACGTCCAAACTGCAGCTGCTCTGAGTTGTATCACAATTTGAGTAGATGATTAACGGAGCAGTGGGCAAGATCTTGTTCAGAGTAGCGGGAGAAGTACAAAAACGGGGGAAGAACCCGAAGATTGTTGTTCAGCAATAATTTTGTCCTTCTTGATTACTTCCTTTGACGAAACAGCTTTTTGCCTGAGCGAAAAGAGTGCTATTCCATATCTTTGATTCGGAGCCGAAATTTATATCATAAGTGGTACCTACTTGACTACTTACTAAAAAAATACTGTAATTTGTTCCGCATGTTACCGAAAGAAAGAAAGGGTTGCGGTGTTTACCAGGAGTGATGTCGAGAACACCGATCTCTTTTGTTGCTTTATATCTTCAGTTGCATACATCCTTCATCAAAGAAGAAGTTTCACCACAAGATCTCGGCCGTAATTTTTGACGGCTGGACACCTACTCTAATTCTTTAATAACGTTGAACGTGCTTCGAACGTATCACATGGTATTACAAAATCCTGGCATTTGGAGTGCTGTAGGTTGAATAGTCGGGGTCAATAGGAGCCGGATATTTTATTAGAGCCTGGAGTCAGAGTCAGAAACTGACAACCACCAGGAGTCGAAGTCGGTCAAAATGGGTCTATTTTGTTAGTGAAATGAGCTCAGAGTGGCAGCCGAACATTATTTTGGGGCTCAAGGAGTCGGAATTGGAGTCTGGCTGAATCCAGGAGTCGGAGTAAATAAAATTTTCTCCGCTCGTTTCCGTGACCTGATGTTTGTGCATCCTTCTGAAATTACTTACTAGTTTGAGCATCGTGTGCATACGTTGCCTCACGATAAGATCATGTGAGAACGGATGCGAAGTATCTCCTCAGCGGCTCCCAGGCTGACAAGACTGTATCTAGTGTGGGAATTGCTGCTTGGTGCGTTGGGCTGCCGCTGCCTCCCAACTTTAACCTTTCAATTGTGACTACATTTTGTCCGTGAAAGAGTGTCTGTCCAAATTTGTTTGTAGCTCGTCAGTTTATTTGTTAGTTTGTTATTTCATTTGGCTCTCCACTAAGTGAAGATTGTGCAAATTTTAGTGCAACGGCAGTAAAACAAAAAGTTTTAGTTGCTATGTGCGACATAGTAAATTGTTTTTTTTTTATTATTACTATCATCTTTTCCCCACACTACCTGATCATCCAAATTGTAGTGTTGAATGAAAAGAAAACCCTGAGATTGCAGTCATGGTATACGAGGTGAAACAAATGTCTATAAGTACGACTGTTACAGACGCTGGAACTACGCGGCTACGATATCCGCATAGCCACGGGTGAGGACAGCACCAAATTACCCACCCAGGAGTCGCCGTGTCTCGAGCTTGTGGCTCCCGCTCGCAAGACCCACACGGTAAGTCTTAGCTGCACCTGGGCCCAGTGGTACCAGGTTGACCTCTGGGGGTAGCTGCGATTTTGCTCAATACATAGTATCTTATTAGACCAGTTGGCTATCCTGGGAGTACGGGTTTGTAATGACGCGTGTTCGCTTCACCCATTTCTGTCGTCGTAATCTAATCGGATTAGCCTTCAGTCCTCAGTGTTCGAGCGCCACATTGGAACAAGAGTCAAGGGTTAATCGAAAGCCGTGCGTGGGGCAATCGGTTTACAGTTAATGTCTGAAAGTCAGTCTCGATCCAGAATGACAGATCTAGCGCTCAGAGATTAATTTCTAAATTGGTTAAAGCTAATTAAAATGGCTTGTGTGAGTGAGAGTCGATAGCTGCGATTCTAACACACCCTTACTGCAGGCAGTACCACCTCGCTTGTGAGCAACTGCATCTCACTATTTCCATACCCTACCTTGTATAATACTAGTGGAGACGATCCTCGTCATTTTGGCCTGCCATTTCATAATATTGCGACGGTAGAGCAAGTGTTAGTATGCTGTTCTGTATTGTATTATATGATGCTGTTAAGCTACCTCTTTTGTTACTGTTGGGGTCAGTGTCTTTGCTTATCATTGTTCTTGGGCGTACGGGTGTATCTTCTTGTAAGTGTTTGTCCAAACACTGGTGCGACCGTATGGTCACCCTCAGTATGTAGGACAGGAGCTTGGTTACGCAAATATGCACTTATGCGATACAATAGCTATATATGTAGGTACATACTTCCAGTGATGGAAAGAGAAGTCGTAGCGCTCTGCAGCTATGTTGCATTTACTTTTTTCTTCCCAGTTCATGGCGCGGTCATTAAACGATCGCGACACATGGATCCAAGCGCTGGGTCAGTTCACCAGAAACAGAGAGAGCCTTCCTCAGCCGCCCGCTCGGCCTCAGCCTCCAGCCGTCCCCGCAGTCCCCAGCACAGCTGCGGATCAGACCACCGATGAGAAGACTGAGGAGAGCAAGGCGTCGAAGCTGCTAGGGCGCGGCGGCGGCAGCACCGGATCCCTTGCAACGAACCCTCTGCTGTCGCTGACCCTCCGGTCGCAGGGCAAAGCTGCCGACAGCTCCAAGTGCGAACCTGAGAAACGTCGCAGTGAGGATGCCTGTTCCACCTCGGTGTCTTGTGAAGATAGTTTTTCTTCCGATGAGGTACGTGAAGTTAGATAAGGTAAAAATGATGGTGTAATGTGCGGAGATACATGTGGAAAGGAAAGTGATATAAATGAAGATAGGTGAACTTAAGATCGTTCTTCTCCTATTAGAGAAATCAATATAATGTTAATAGCCATTCGCTTTGTTTGAGATATTATTGTATGCTTTCTGCCGCGTGCTGTGTATCTGACTCTCCCATATAATCTATACCAGTTGCGTGTTGCCATACCGACATCTGGGTTGCTGGTGCTGCACCAGTGTTACCCACCGGTCAAAAATGATTCCGCAATCGGTAACGGCTGGCGTAAAAAAAGGAACTTTAATTATTTAATTCTGGGTTACTACCAGCGCTTAAGAGGGAGCTTCAGTGAATTTTCGCCCATTGCTTTCTTTAACAAATTCGGCACTTAATAGCTCGAGATTAACAGAAGCGATTTTCATCAAATTACATCTCATGTAAGATCAACATC
>LQNS02278171.1:16917411-16932427 GCA_001587735.2 Parhyale hawaiensis | reverse complement strand
GTTACCTTAGCCATTAGCTAGGCCTTCGGGACGTCTGTCTTTCGTGCCCACTTTGCTTCCTTCCACTTTCATACTCCTACTAATCTTACTGTTGTCTGTTCTTCCTCTTCTTTCCCGACTTGCTGTTCCCATGCGCGTTGATCCGGTGTGGGAACACCTTCGTGCATGGGTTCCCCGTTTTACTATCGACATACTATATGTCCCTTCCTTTTCCTCTCTTAGAAGAGCTTAGTACTTATTTAGGGAGGCTTAAATCTTGTTATAATACCTCATACCTAATTTTAAGAACCTTCGGTAAGATGTGTTACGCGAGTTTGCGATACAAAGCCGTATCGTCAATAACTAAGGGACAAATTTTTAAAATTTATAACTTTGTTCTATTCATCACACATACCGTACCTCATCTTTTGATAATTATAATAGTCCTTAATATGTTTATTAATGAATGAAAATTCGAATCAGTTGTAAATGATAATAAGGAATTTATGAGTGAAAAACTGTTATTTTGAAATTTGGAACGTCCAAAACTAAGGGACAGATATGAAGAAAAACAATAAATCCACACTTGATCCAAACTGCTTCATTTCCAGGGAAGAAAAGTTTTTTTGCTGGATATTTTTAAACATTGCAGAAGGGGAATTCTTGGCATCACGTTAAAAAGTTGATAGACTACCTCCTCAAGACAAGATGTTAGATATTCAGTTGCACAAGAAAAATTGCACTATTCGAGAGACTTGAGAGTTAAGACAGGGTCAACCGTTCGAAAAGTGTTGTGGGTAGAATTATGATGTCTTATAATAAACTGGCTGCATTGTTAGTCCTAAAGAACCGACAGACCCCGCAAAACATGAGCAAGAAAGCATCCTATGCTATGGGGCCAGGCAACTTCAGGGCGCCCGTGTAGGTTACCTCAGCCATTAGCTAGGCTTTCGTGACGTCTCTCTTACGTGCCCACTTTGCTGCCTTCCCGATTTCATAATCCTACTTGCTCCTGCCTTCTTCTGTTCTTCCTCTTCTTTCCCGACTTGCTACTCCCATGCGCGTTAATCCTGTGTTTGAACACCTTCGTGCGTGGGTTCCCAGTTTCTCTTGGCATACTATATGTCCCTTGCTCTTTCCTCTTTGATATCGTTCTGCTCGGAAACGGAGGTTTAAACTTCCTAACTATAACTCAGCTAAAGAGGCAAGGCTCATGCAGCGTATGGCTATAAGGGACCTTTTCAAGTCTTCAGCAGAAATAGGCAAGGTAATGAATGACGCAATATGTATAAATATGTCACGACAGACTGTCTCCAGACGACTACAAGAAGTAGGCTTATTTGCACGAAGCCCACTGAAGAAACCACTTGTAAGTTTCAAGAGCAAAATGAAGATAGGTATTGGAGTATGCAAAGAAGCATGCCATCTGGCCATATGAAAATTGGGCCCAAGTATTTTTCAGGGTCGAGAGCAAATTCAATCTGTTTGGAAGTGATGGTAAGAACTTTGTTAGAGCCATGCAGGTGAAAGATTAAGTGCAAAGTGTACAACAAAGACTGTAAAATTTGGGGGCGGGAGTGTGATGGTGTTTGGTAGGTATAGGTATGTTTTTAAATCAGGGGACAACGCTTCTCGTTCGCTAACAACCTCGTGTGAACGCTCAGGTGTATAAAACATTCTGAACGATGTTGCTGTGCCTACTAGTCAAAATTCAGGTGTGGATATGGCTATCTTCATGTAGGATAATGCACCATGCTATCAGGCAAAGACTGTGATGAGTTAGGTACCTACCTGGACCAGTAAGACTTTGAAGTTACATAGCTTGGCCACCGCAAAACCTTTACGTAAATCGTATAAAAATATTTGGAAGACCCTAGGAGTAAAGTTATAGCAAGAAATCCCATCAACTTTGAGGATTTGTGGCTGAAACTTCAAGAGGAATGGTCTAAAATTAGTGTCGAAAATTGTCGAGACCTTACTCGTTATGTAGCCGACGATGTGCTGCTGTTATTGAAAACAAGGGTCTATTTACTAAATGTTGATTGTGCATTGCATTTTCACAGGTTATTTCTGTCTAAATATTTGCTGAATATTGACATAAATGTATTAGTCCCTTAGTTTTGGACGCTCCAAATTTCAAAATTAAGAGTTTTTCACTCATAAATTTCTTATTATCTTTTATACCTGTTTCAAATTTTCACACATTAATCAACATCTTGAGAACTATTAATCTTCGAAAGATGAGGAGTGTGTGATGAATTGAAGCAATGCTATAAGATTTTAAAAATTTGTTCCCTAGTTATTGTCGGTACTGTATATGCGAACTGTTTGTAGCTACCCGCTGCTGATTATATGATATAGGCTAACTGGGCAATTTTAAATCTTCTTTTAAATCCTAATTAGGTACCTATCGTACCTACATTACCTTGAGATAGGCTCCTCCCTTCATGCTAATACCGTTTGTAAAGCTCCTCCTTGCCAGTGAAGCATTCCAAATTCGGTTCATTAAATGTTTTGGGTACAACTGCGTACAACGTCGTATCTCGACGGTTGCTATTTTATTTTTTTTTCGTGCCTACAAGCTCGAACATTATCGAGTCCGCTGCTCACGGTGTTGACGTGTCTACTTACTACTAAAGGTGCCACGCACTACGGATACCGAAATCATTTGTAGACAACGTTTAGATTAAGTAACACTTCACCTTTGTCTGTTGTTCCTGACTTACTATTCCTTTGCGCTGTGATCCTCCGTGTATGGGTGCCCTGTTAATCATTAGGTTACATGAGGTGGCGGTCCTTCCTCTTAGGCTATCTGGTTGAAACGTGGATAGCGCCGTGGTCGAATGGTTATGGAATCCGAGTCTTGATCTAGGTACTGTATAAAATGTAGATTTTTATGATTTATTGCAATCCAATAAATCTCAATATAATGCGAATAAATCCAGCAAAACTGTATTTGAATTTAAATTAAAAAGGCTACCGTAGGTAGGTAGCTATATATCATGGAACTAGGCATTCACTCACTTGCTCAGCATGATATATACATATCCCCATTTCTTAGTTATCTTTATATATTTCGGCGGTGGTTAGGGAGATTTCAGCTAACACGTAGCTAAATAATGAAACCTATTATTCAATTATATTATTTATAATTGGTGACAAAGGAGAAAGTATCTTAACTGTCATCGGGACGTTCCTTTCCCTTGCTTCCTCGGCACTCGGGGGCAGTCTATGACTCAACAGTGACGGTATCGCTATCTAATTTCCTGCGCTGACCAACAGTTACTGATCTCCGTTGTTTGCTTGCCGTTTGACGCTGGCACGTAACCTCTTGCCTACTGAAACTGAGCTCTTGAAAGCGTTTAGTTTACATTACCGTTGGGCATAGTTTTACTTCCTCATTGTGATAACCTCTGTCAACTTTCAAAACTTAGTAAAACATTTGGGCCAGGGTGTAGCATGACAGAGGCTATCGAGAGTTTTTCAGTGAACTGAGCAACGCCTTGCTCTTGATGATAAGTCGCTGATAGTGGTAATCGAAGTTGCTCTCAGTGACGGAAAGGTAAACTCCCGTCTTCCGTGCGTCTATGTATTGATAAGGGATTTGGAAAGGGAGGGGCGAAATTTTTAGCACTGTTATTCAACTTTATTTCATGTACTGATGTGCCTACTGGAGATGTGTTCCAACTAAGTAAGTGGTTGTGCCACTCCATGCTTGCGGTGTGCTGCGACCAAGTTGTATTGGTGTACTACGTGGTGAAGGTGCCTGAAGTGCAGTACGTAGGTATAACCCTTTAACGTCGCGATTCATAAATTGCGTTGGAATACCACCGTTCAAAACGTAACAAAACTGTCTTGAGGGCGCAAAACGTTTAGCGCGTTAGCGTACGAGCATCAAGCTACTTACGTAAGACTAGGACTATTAACCCTTACTCAGGCTGTGCTTTTTTGATACAAGGTTTTTTTTCTGTATAGTCTACCAACGCGAAAAAGAACCCTTGTATTGAGACAGCACAACCTGACCCCGACGAACTGAGGAAGAGAGGGGTAGCTAATACCATCTAGAATAATGGGCAGTATGCGGAAATGGGCAAGGTTGTGATGAAAATTCTTCCTCTGATGGATAGGATGCTTGACTGAGACTTCTACTTCTAAAAATTTTGCCCTCACAACGCGGCTTTACCAAAGGGATGCAATCTCTATGCTGGCTCGACAGCAGAAGAGATTTTTTATTAACACAAATACAATCACTGACCATTAGGATATCCATCAGGTGCCGAACTTGACCCGGCCTTTCAAATGCTTTAAAGAGTGCCACCTATATAGGCCTGTGAAGCAATAGGTCTCTCGACTTCACTATATGTACCTACGGTTTCCGCACGCAAGTGTTCCTTTCTTTTTGCGTCGCGTGTGTACAGCACCAGATTCAGTCCGGCTGTGCACGTGCCCCGTATGCCATGCATGGGAAAGAGATTTGCCGGTCGATATTGCAGGTCTCCGTCTATGATTGATCCCATCTCTTGCAGCTGTGCCACGCTCGCTGTAGCTGTGGTCTGCCACTATCCACGTTCTTCTGCTGGTGCTTGTCCCACGGACTTCTGTTCTTTTCTGTCAACTTTGCCCCAGTCACTTCTTTCAACCTAGCTAGAAGCTCAATCATTCTCTTCAAGGATGACCTCGTATCTTCCTTGTAAATTTTAATGAACACGTCCGTAGTTGAAGTAAATATAAGTGTTTGTAGGAACAGCACTGTATTTGTATCGTCCACTAATGCGGACAGTAAAAAAATGCACATGGGTGGGCTACATTTGTGCGGAGAGCCCGAAAGCTAGATAATAGTTTCAGTTCATGTACGAGTGTATGCGTAGGTTGTCTCTATCCGTTCAGTTACTTTGCTTCTCTTGCCGTGGACGTTGCACTGGTTTTTCTTAGCCTATTTAGCTACCTATTACTTCATGCATCCCTTTCGCAGTAGACTAAGATCTCAATCCTTTCCGAGATTGTGTGCTTAGCCGCATTGCAATTAATATGCTTATGGGAGCTCTCAAGCTAACAGCTTGAGTCTGCCAATCTGTGGTGCCTTCCAATTCCCTCCCTTTGATTTCCTGACTGTCTCCTTGGGGAACGGTGAATTAGGTAACTCCCAGCTGAGAATCACGGGCGGCTGGTGTGCGTTGGTGTACATGCTTTATGTGTTGAATTAGACAGCTCATTCTCAGTGAGAACCGTAAAACTCTCGCTCTTCCTATATTATAGGTATTAGTCGCGTTCCCAAGGAGACTTCATAAGTTACTATAATCTCTTGGCTTCTTCCTGCTCGAGAAAGCTCTTGATTTATTTTCAGAATTGAGACATTACGCAATATATTATGTCTCGTATTGTTACACGTCCGATTGCGGGGATTGCTGCTAGTTTTTGCTGTAGGCCGTATTGAATCGTACGGTGTCATCGCATAGGTACTTAATCGAACGGAAAATTGAGATGGAGCTTTACATTTTACAGAACCGAGAAATATAGGAAACTCAAACGAAGAAATTTGAAGTAAGCGCTATTCGTTTATCAGAAGAGACACCAGCCCTCGTTGCTTCATCTGATTTTCTAAGTAGCAGTGCTGCCCTGCCGCTATGCTGCTATACTGTAGACTACTTGGTTTCTCTTTGAACGCTTCCTACGATTACGCTCCTCAATCAGTAAATGGGTGGCGTCGTGGTAAATTTTTACCTACTAAAGTATCCCCTTAAGTGTGGTGAGGTAGAAGTTCGCCCCTATATCGGTCCTAAGAGGGGTAAAGTTTCTTCCAAGTGATCTTGTCCAGCTTTCTTTCGATCAGTGGCGGTCATAGATCCCTAGATAAACGGGAGTTCGTTGTGTTCGTAGTGCGTTCTGATACAGGCCGTCAGCACTCAATCATAATTCTCGGACAATCGACACAGCTGATTTCAAATCCCGTTTTGATGGAAAGAGGAGCTATAACTTGAGGTCACTTGCAATGAGTCTAAATACTACTGTAACAAAGGCAAAATTTTTGTTTTTGCTCCCTGCTTAGTTTCGTTGCAAGTTACAAACTATCACCCGCCCTAGATTTTTGACATTTGATTGCCTCATCTAGACTGAATGGTTTTCGTGTACAATATCCTAACATAACTCACAACTGTTCAAATGACCGTGGAGCATCGGATGTCCATCTCTCAGCCCTAATTGTTCTTGAATGTGCAACGGTGATGTTAAGGTGTCTTCTACCGAATGACGTTATCTCAATGACATAGCTAGTGTACAGCTCCCTAAATAGTCGTCTTATACGGCAGCTATACCAACTCGTCGTCGAGTTTCAGTTAGCGCCCTCACAGACTTTAAAGATGCTACCCTGACTGACCGTTCAGTCTTGTCAGAAAAAGAGGAACCCTTTACGATCGCCGGACATTCGCTTACCTTAGCTAACGTGGCGGAGAAAATTTAGGTACTCGGCACTAGTGGCACTGATAATATCACGGTCACTCCGTCATGTGAGACTTAGTCACTTACCTACCACTTCCTTTCCCCTAGTCTCCATATCGTCTCAGTGTATGCGTTCGATCCGCACAGCATAGTACGTGTGTAAGAATTAAAAACCGCACGTCAAATTCATTTGACACCCTCTATAAAAATATGCCTACTGGTACTATTAGGAAGTTAACCTTAGTTGAGCTTATCTTCATTTCCCTCCGGTGTAATAATCTTCTATACGGTTTCATGCTGTTACTAATGGTTCACATATTTTCTGATCGGAGTTGTTCTAGATGTCAGTGTACTGAAACACTTGGATTGGAAGCCCAAAAATTTCAAGGGAAGGGTAATATAAGTTCTGCAGTAGCTAGCTACTTCAAAAGAGTAAGTGAAACGTTGGTAGTTTGCTCTTCGTGAAGCCACTGGCAACACACTTCAGGCACGCCAACTAGAAGCGCCAACTGATGCTCATATACTTTTCCCATTAACAATTTATTATAGTCGCCGCAAACGCTAACCTCAGGTCAGCTCCAGGCGGAGCCGCGGTGGCTCTAAATGTTGCTGGGGTTGTTAATTACAGCCCGCGGAATATCCGCGAGGACGCACAGTTTGAGCGTGTCAGTGTGTGTGTGTCCGTCCTTCCAGTCTTGGTGCATGGGTCGCGTGTTACTTATATTCAGCTTCGTTCGCAGACCTCGGTTCCATTTAGTTTCGTCTCCATACATCTGTTGCATTGAGCTTCGTTTCCAGTCCGGACCTGGTGAATTGCGCGAAGACACGTAGGTAGGTCCCGGTGTGTTTACAATGTCGTTTGTACTTCTAAGATATAGCTACGTACCGTACTGAAAGTCTACTAGAGGTAAAAAATTTCTAGCATTTGTTTGACGTAGACAGGTGCGTAATACGTTGCTGCTCTGTTGACGCATTCATCTCCCTCCTGCCACGTTCTGATAAAAACTAAGGTGTAAATTGGGCCAAGTTAGAAATGCCGGAGAATCTATTGTGAAGCCTCAAGTGTGAATCATGGAATGCATGTCTTGTTTTGCGGATTTTTGAAACTTAAGCAATGAAGACGTCTGAAGCAGTTGGGTAGCTACCTTGTAGACACTGATTGTTATTTTCGTCAAACGTCTTAGCGTTATTTGCTCTGGGCTCGCGATGCGTAAATTAGGTTGAATCTAAGCAAAGATAAAGGTTGATCAGATACTTACGGTATCCTACATAACATAACCGTGATTACGAGCGCAGATAACGGGGTTTCACTGAAGCAATTTTTTGCCTTCATTTCATGACGGCGCTGGCTACGACTATAATTAATCTAATTCCAGGTGCAGAGGGCGACGTCACCCTCGTCAGGGTTATGTAGTCAGAAATTTGAAGGTCCTAATCCTGGGTTTATTGCGTGTCCCACCCACTCTGACCCGTTGTGCCTCAGGATTGTAAATGATGGACGGCAAGCTCTTAAGTTGAAATCACCTACCGGCACATATCTTGCACCGACTACGACTTCTTAAGCCCACTAGTAATCTCTTACTCCTCACAACTCAGATGCCGTCCCTCTGGCCTGTCAGTCTTACAGTTGATGAACGTTTATCTCATCCTCTTGAGGAATTAAGTAGGATATGGTGCAAGTATCGTACAGCGATGCAGCTGTTACGCTTCGCTATTGCACTGCGCATGTATGCGTGAATGTCCCCGACCTTTTCATCACTACTGAAAGCCGTAATTTGCCTCATTACCTCCTACACTGTTGCTGTAATTTCCACTGTCCATTATCCTTTTCAGAATGGTGACCTACATCCCCGGACTCGCTTGCAGGGACGGCTGCATGGAATTGTCATAGTGTAGGCATTTCGAGGTCATTTATGGCGATAGTAGTATGGGGGTGCTATCAGCTGGGGATATTATGAGTGTGTATGTGCGTGGTCTAAGTGCTTGTATATCGGTACCTATCATTAGGCCTATCTTGCCAGCATATCCTGAACTACAGCTAGGTGTAGGTACTACTTGGAGAAGTTGCTCTATAATATCAGTACTCCATTTGATCATATAATGCTACTATTGTGATGAAGTTCGACTGTATTACAAGTAGGCCGACAACTTGGCGAATTGAATTCAAGGCAGATTTGTTTTCATCACATATTATACATGCAAACGGTGACTGGGCGTATAGTAGCTAGGAAGCTGCACTTTACACGAATCGAATACTCGAACGCTGTTCTGTGTAAACTATCTACCTAAAGCGTGACGAAAAAATGGTCGGAACTAAACGCTTATCCGTAACTCAAGAAATAATGAAACAAAACCTTGATGAACTACAGAAGAAAGTAACAAGATTTTACTTTCGACCAGTTTTTTCCTGTTATATATCACCCTTGTAGCCAAATACTTGTACGTCTGCAGAACTTTGCTAAATTATGCTGGAAAAAGTATGGAAGCAAGAGAGTTCATGTATCGTCTGCCCTCTCAGAACAGCGTACAATGCCTTCATCAGGTTTTTAAAATACATAATTACGCTACGTATTCACTGCTAAGTACCTAACGTACCTGCTATATATTGCTATGTGCTATGAACAGGTAAAAAACGCTCTCGTACGAATAACATTATGAAAAGAATCATGTTTGAGATCCCGTGCTCCATAAGACGTTAATTATTGGGCGGATGGGTTTCCACTTCCGAACTTTCCCTCATGCTCACGTATCAGCAGAGTTCGCCCGGGCATTCACAGTCCACCGCTAAAGGGCATCCCCGAGAGACAAGCCACATCTGCTGCTCAGCATAGGCTACTCCTGCATCACAGCAGACTGATGCCCACTGAACCCGCAGATTCACGGTGGAATCGGGTAGAGAGATTTTGCAAGCATTCAGACGTTGTAAAGGATTGAGCGACAGGTTTATTCGCGTAATAGTAGTGCCGACATGTGTTAGATTTGTGCCTAGTGCATGCCGCAGCTCTAGTGGGATATTAATGATTTACAGATGGCTATTGTCCACCGAGCCGAACGGTTGTGCGGGCTTAACTCAGGATCGATTTGCACTGCACAGCTGTCTAGTGCCGCCACCCGTGTCTCTTGTGGTCGTTTGGCGATCTCTGTAACTATTGGTTTGTTACCAGCGACCTCTGGTCACTCTTGTGACGCGTGAATGTGACGTCTGGGCGGGCGAGTGATCGCACCACCACATTTTCCGAAAACTAGCAGAGCTAGCCAAAATCTGAATGCGCCATTGGGAAGGGCAGGTCTTTAAACCTTGGAATCCATGTAATCATATCGTAGTTCCCGCTTTTAGAATGTTTGTCATATCTTGCAATAAAAGCTATGTTTTTAGAGGTCGAAAAATATTGCAAGACCAAAATATGGTCATCCCGCGAACTTTGATGTTACAGCGAAACTAAGCAATGTACCAGCCTAAATATTTGCACGAAGTTGAGAAAATACTTGTATTTGATGCTCCTACAAGCATATTGATGTACCAGCAGTTGTTCTTTTCTTTAGTTTTTTCCCGCAAGTGCGATCAGTCGCCCGCCCGACAGTGAAAATGGCGGACGACTGATCGTACTTGCGGAAAAAAAACTAAATAAAAAAACTGCATGTACGTCAATATGCTTGTAGGAGCATCAAATACAAGTATTTTCTCAACTTCGTGCAAATTTTCTTGCTGGTACATTGTTTAGTTTCGCTGTAACTTCAAAGTTCGCAGGATGACCATTTTTTTTGTCGTGGTCATGCAAAAACATAGCTGTTATTTTTATTGGGAGCTATGGCATACATTCTAAAAGCGGGAACTACAATATGATTACATGGGTTCTACGGTTCAAAGACCTCCCTTTTCCAATGGTGTATTCAGATTTTGGCTAGCTCATCTAGTTTTTGGGTAGCTCATACAGTTTTTGAAAAAAATAGGGGTGCGATCACTCGCCCACTTTAGTGCGATCACTCGCCCGATTTCCTGTCTGTAAGTGATCGCACTTTTTTCCTTGATAACTTTTTCTGTAGTTGCGTGAGCCCCAAAATATTTATAGGACAGGTAGCTGATGTTAGTGCCGTCCTGCACAACAAAGCTCGTTCCTGCAGCTACGATAGTATTAGTGCTATCGCGACTTGTGCGATTTTACGATCACTCGCCCGCACCGACGCTATAGGCTAGCTATGAGGATTGAGGTTCGCCCATCCTCCGTCATGGGCCGCGGCGCCCCAGGGAGATTGCGTAGGTTACGTTAGCCATTAGCTAGTCATTCGGGAGATCTGTCTTTCGAGCCTACTTTGCCTCCTTCCATTTATAAACTCCTACTGATGTTTTGTTTTGTTCTTAATCTTCTTTCCCGAGTTGCTGTTCCCCTGGGCGGGAACGCTGTAGGGGAGCACGCTCGTGCATGGGTTCCACGTATCAATGGACGATTCGACGTACAATACATCATTTCTTCTTCCCTCTGTGAGATCGCTTTTATTGTGGAAATGGAGTCTTGAACTACTCAATAGTAATGATATTTGATGATTGAATGTAGCTAACACTTGTGCTAACTGCTCTTCACGCGCGGGCTGCTGAAGCGCTTTGTTGCTACTGTTCCTGGCCTTGAATGTACGTAACACTTGTGCTAACTGCTCTTCACTCGCGGGCTGCTGAAGCGCTTTGTTGCTACTGTTCCTGGCCTTGAATGTACGTAACACTTGTGCTAACTGCTCTTCACTCGCGGGCTGCTGAAGCACTCATCATATTACTGCTTTACAGACCCTGGACGTCCATTCCATAATTTTTTTTACGATAGACAAAGTTTTTTTTGTAATACGTCATTGTTTATTATTGGATATTAGTTTACGTGCTGTACGCATAAAAATGCTGACCGCGACTGCAAGCTAAACACCTCGTATATTTCAGCGCCATTGCATCATTTCCCAACTCTCTCCCATAGATCTGTTCAACCCTCGACGGAAAGGAGTGCTACCCGCGCGGTCTCTATCTTTTACTATAGCTGCTAGACCTCTGCAGGAGCATCTGGTTGCTATGGTCTGGCTTTGATGATCATTTGGGGGTCCGTGCTCCAAAGAATGGCCTCAATTACATTGCCTCTGCTTCTCTGGACCGCCTCTTGTGTCCGTTACCATTGCTGCCACCGCCGCCGCTGCTGCTGCTGCAGCTTCTGTTCGCGCTAACTTGCTTACAACTTTCTGCAAATTAGAAATGATGTGAACTTTCGGGGAGAAAACTCGTGCTGGATAGAGTGATGCCAATTCCTGGGGGAGGGAGGATTGGAGTGATAGGCATAGATTGATAATTCAGATTAATCACATTGTACCATGTTAACTAATCCTTTAACGAATACTATCCCTCGTCAAGGGTCATGGGGATGTGTTAGACAGTTAGGTTCGCCAACCCTATGTTGTGAGGACTAAAGACTACCAGCAACCTCAGTGGTAATCGATAGAGAACCTTACCTTAGCTCGGCCTTTGGGACGTCTTTCCTTCGTGCCCAATGTGCTTCTTTCCCCTTTCATACTTCTGTTACTTTCCTCTATTCTTCCTCTTCTCTCTCCCCGTGCTGTTCCCTTGCGCGTTGATCCTGTAAGAGAATACCCTCGTTCATGGGTTCCACGTTTCTATCGCAATGCTATATATCCCTTGTTTCTTCTTCTTTGAGCTCGCCTTTGTTATGGAAACGTAGTCTTAACTACCGTACTCAGTAGCTATAGCTAATAACGTACGCTGCCCACTTTTCTATACGGTAGTAATAGTGATACACTGATACGAAGCGTATTCCTACGTGAAGAACTTGTAGGTTTACCTTATAAGCTCATCAATGACTCTGTCTGCAAGTGGCAGTAAATGTACAAAAAATACAAAGTACAAAAAATGCATCTTTTTCGAAATACGCCGCTGCAAAAAAGAAAAAAAAAATGCCTCAGCTAGAGCAGCTTCTAATGTTACCACTGACGAATGTCGATCTCAGTGCATCCTTCAGTTTACGACGACTGCTACCAAATCACTTTGGTGTCAAGTTACTCCTTTAGCGGAAGCCGAAAAAACGCCCTCGTTGGAATAACATTACCTATGTAACTAACCATATATGGTCACATGCCCGGTAAAGAGTTTGTTTCAACACTCACATTTAAACATTGGCCGCTCCAGTGCAGCTTGTATACCTAGTGTCTTACATCCCATGTAGGTACTATTTGTATTCAACTTGCATACTACCAAGTCCACTTTCGTGTTTTAGGTAGCCTACCTATGTTGAAGGCTTAGCTTTTAGCCGTACAGTTTCAGTGGAATATGGTCGCCTTACCTAGTGTTCTACTCAGCCCATTAGGGACCATTGACGACAATTGTTGCCACTACGAGAAGTGAAATCCTTTTCCGGCCATGTTTGATTGAAATCTAAAAGGCTGTGCTAAACGTTTGTTTTTTGTTGACTAGGTAATAACATTTTTTAAACTTCTTACATAGTTTGCGTTTGGAACTGTGGGCTTAACTCTTTAACTTTTAAATTAGATATTTTTTTCGTGGTAATGCCACCGTAATTGCGCAGGTGGTTCCCATCGGCCCAATGCATGACCCAAGTTTTTTACCGGCACTGTGCGGGATGATTAACCCATTTACTCCCTTAATTAAATCCTTTGCTCCATGGTTTAATCCTACCTTTTTTGTTGGAGTGACGCTGTTTGGAACGTTGTACATATGCAACAGAGAGGGATAAAGGGTTAGCTTACTGTATAGTTTCGACCCTTTTACATACCTAAATTATTGAACTGCCTCGTGAGACCCCTGAAACGTTGCAGCTCTGCAACAGCATCTGAGAAAGCTTAAACTTTTTCCTTTCAGTATACCATGTGAAAACGATCAAGGTTCATAAGAAAGTAGCTACCATTAAAACGAGCGAACGCTAAGAGGAAAACAAGTTAAGCAGCGCGTCGGCGCGGTTCCTAAAAAATCGACGTCTCGCGTGGACAGCAAAAGTCCCAATCTGTAGTTACTTACATGCCAACATGACCGCCTTGCAAGCAGCCCAAACAAACAGACGGCAGGTCGGAGCACTAAGAGCTGATGCATCTAAAGAGCTCTTGTCCTCTGCAATTGACCAGCGGTCTGGCGTAGGAAAAGGATTGTGCTAGAGGAGGATGGAGCTTGTTACCTGCCTCGATGCTGCGGTCGCTGCCGTGTCGTGTAGTTGACGGTACCTACGTACGTGCCCTCACACATTACATCGTTGGTCTCATCCCTTTATCCCTGGAACGCTGTAGAAAGATCCCTTTACAACTGGAGTGCAGTACGAGGATCACAAGGTCACTTTGCGTGTGGAGTAGGTACTGTATATCATAAGCTCCCGTCACGCCTGGAATCAAAGGAGACCTCTTCACCTCGAACACAGTACCTAGCTGCATCATAAGTTAGGTTAACATATTTTGTGTTGGTGAAATTTTCTTATACTGTTCAGTTAACGTTATAAAGACCGCATAAAACGTCAGGTTCTCGTAGTGATCGCATTGTCCGTTTGTGAAGTAAGTTGGTTCTTATTGACTCCTTGAGGGATTAGTGTACTAGGCGCATCCCCATTTAATGTATCTATATTCCCACCAACACCATTGTGCAGCAATAGGTAGTGCTAGCCAGTGCTATTTCCACCTGAAATGGAAGTTTAGTTCGGGCTTTAGTGAACCAGGAATACCGCGCTCAACCGAACACAAGAGAAGTGAACGAAGTAGGTACCGTACCGAGTTTGTTGTAGGTAGGCCTACACACTTACGTTCGGCAACGTTGCCAGTCTGTATGATTAATATTTACCATTCCTGAGGCTCGCCTCTTTTTCCAGACGTTAGTAATAGTGCTATTCTTTCGAAGAGCAAATATTTATGCAATATTGGGTTAATTTTACCCATTAATGCCCAAAGTAAACCTTTATTTCTGGTTGAAATAGCACTGTTAATACCTACCTAATGTGCCAAAAGTTGGACGGCGTCTGCCAATGGGCTAAACGTTGCTACTGTAATTTAGTCTTGGAGGAATCGTTGTTCTGGGTCATTTTATATCCTTGGTCTATGATTCTCATGTTAGTAGTTTCATGTTTCTGAGTCTCTCTCGACTAACTCACTCATATCATCCCTGTTTGTTATCGCAGAAAACACATTGAACATGTTCCCGACACTCCTTGCTATATGCCAAGACCTCCTTTTCATACTTTTGCAACACCAAGGTACATATTTTTTAAAACTTTATTCACAGTAACTCCGTATGATGAGCTCCGTTGTAGTGCGTTTCAATCGTGCATCACTGAAAGAAAATCGCTCTGAATTAAACCATCGTTATTTTGCTTACGAGACATTTATGTTATGTTTTGATGTCTATACTCATATGATACTTTTTTAATTTTTAACCAGCTGTACAATGAAGGTAGTTACCGGATGTGCTTGTCATCAGTTCTTCATGTTCAAGTTTCCTTAGCTCGAACTCTCAGTTACGGCTCCCCTGGTGTAGAGTTTTATGGGCAGCACGACCAACATGACCATGCCGTCACCTCCGTCTGCTTTGTACCTGGCAAGGTGAGTTGCGCCTTACAATTCCAGC